>BMAC01000356.1:52482-70407 GCA_014905375.1 Phtheirospermum japonicum | reverse complement strand
CGAGTCATGACCGCGTCAGTCGACGCTCCGTCGACGCAACGTCGACGCTACTTGCTGAAGCATCGATGTCGACGCACCACTGTCGACGCACTGCCGACGCAACTTGCTGAAGCGTCGATGTCGACGCACACCGTCGACGCACCTGCCCAGCCGACGCGCACACCTGCCGACCAAGTCTGCCGAGTCCTGCCGAGCACCAGCGCGCGTTAGTCGATGCTACGTCGATGCACCGTCGACGCGACAGCCCAGAATTCGGATTTTAGGGTTTCTTATGCGCCAAGTCATGCAAAATCTATATAAACTCTCATTATTTCAGATTTTAGGGAGAACACACGACCTCTTAGGGTACTTTAGCTTATAATAACAATAATCCCACATCTCATAACGAGATTTGAAGACGGAGATCAAGGATCGAAGAACAACGCGTCCAAAACATCGAATTCGAGTTCGGGATTCATTCTTCGCCTAAGATCAACGTTCAACCTCTGGAATAGCTGGAGCTTTTTACTGCTTTCATTAGTTCCAATAAGTTCTCTAAACTCTTAGTTAATTTAGTAGTTAATCTCTAGTTTAATTCTTAGTTAATGCTAGAACTAGTTTAATTAGTTTAATCGTTTATGCTTATTATTGGATATTGGTTAATTTAGTTGATTTATGCGATTGATTTATGCTTAGTTATTCGTTAATCTTAGATTCATATGATACATTGCTTAGTGATAATTTATTATATTCATGCTGTTAGATTAGTTGCTATTAATTCTTAGTTCTTGAGTTCAAGTAGTTTAATTATTGCTCGTAGTTGATAGTCTAGTTAAAGTGATTAGTTTAATTAGTTTTAGTTTAATTATTGCTTAGGTTATAATGATCGAATCAATCTATTCAAACCTCCAAATGTATATGTATGTTATTCGTAATTGAGAAAAACATCCAAAAGACCGAACAGTTGTTTCCTCGAGAGATACGACTCGAGTCAAACTCATCACCCTACAGTTACCTCGTACACTTGCGAGCAAACTGACGTGTTTTAAATTAATTTATTAAAAAGGGGTGCACAAAAGTTTGAGTCAATTCAGAGATATATATGAAAGTACCCGAAGGCCTTCAATTACCCAAGTCAAGTGACTCTAAACCACAGAGTGCGTTTGCGATTAGATTAAAGCGCTCACTTTATGGATTAAAACAATCCGGATGGATGTGGTATACCCGTTTAAGTGACTACTTGATTGGGAAAGGATATAAGAACGATGAACTATGCCCCTGCGTTTTTATAAAGAAAACAAGTCCCGGATTTACAATTGTAGATGTGTATGTCGATGATATGAACATAATAGGTACTCTTGATGAAATAAGAGAAACCTCTAGCTATTTGATATCCGAAATTGAGATGAAAGATCTTGGGAAAAATTGGTTTTGTCTAGGCATCGAACTAGAACACCGAGCTTGTGGAATACTAATCCGCCAGTCTGCATATATCCAAAAGATGCTCAGGCGATTTAATATGGATAAAGTGCACCCGGTTAGCACTCCCATGATCGGTCGGAAATTGGATATAAAGAAAGATCCATTTCGTCCAAAGGAAGATGATGAAGAGCTATTGGGAGCTGAAATTCCCTATCTAAGTGCAATAGGCGCATTATTGTACTTAGCTCAATGCACACGACCAGATATTTCATTCTCAGTGAACTTGTTAGCAAGATTTAGCTCAGGACCAACGCGGCGTCACTGGAATGGTATCAAGAACATATTTCGATACTGAAAGGAACCATTGACATGGGTTTGTTCTTCCCTTATAGAAAGACAAGAGGGGCCACAGATGAATTTGTAACCCCTAAAGAAAATGTCAAAAGCGAGAGTGTCACCCCCTACACTGAAATACCTAATCATATTTTGGTTGGCTTTTCTGATGCTGGATATCTCTCAGACCCACATAAAGGATGTTTTCAAACTGTTTATGTATTTACCATGGGGAACACGGCGATATCCTGGAGATCAACCAAACAAGCTTTTGTAGCTACCTCTGCAAATCACCCAGAGATCATTGCTCTTCATGAGGCAGTTTGTGAGTGTGTATGGTTAAGGTCTATCATCACACATATTCGAGGGACTAGTGGTTTGAGGTCTACCATAGAAGAGCCTACTTGTATTTATGAAGATAATGCGGATTACCTTGAACAGATAAAATTGGGCTACATCAAAGGTGACAACATGAAGCATATATCACCAAAGTTTTTGTATAATCAGCAACAACAGGCATTTCTCAAGATTCAAGTTACTCAAGTGACCTCCGAAGAAAACGTGGCTGATATGTTTACCAAATCACTCCCTCAAGCGATATATGAGAATCATGTGAAGAGTATAGGTATGCGAAGACATTCTGAGCTCTCTTGATAGATGTATGTATCAGGGGGAGAGGTGTTATCATTAGGTGCGTTGTACTCTCTTTCCCTTCGACCAAGTTTTATTTTTCCCATTGGGTTTTGTTACTTGGCAAAGGTTTTTAATGAGACAACTACTCATGCACCATTTTACTTGTTGACTCGACACAACGGGGAGTGTTAAAAGAATTACATATTTAGTGTGTCTTTATCAACAAGATATGATGAGGGTAATTTAGGTATTCATTAGCCTTATGTAATTATGAAACTGTGTAATTGGTACCCTATATAAATGGGTCCTTGATTAATGAGAACTCTAATCTTCCCCGCCTTTCTTTTCTTCAGTCTTTTCTACTTTCACTAAACACCAAAGAATTACATTTCAGCACCATTCCCATGAAAGAATGACATTTGGCTGATCAACCTCCCATAGTTGACACATAGAATAGATTATATTCCATTAGTATAAATGAGGTTAATTTGCCGGTGAATGAGTATTTCTTATTATATTAAAACACAATCTTTCTGTTAAGAATAAATTACTTATTAAGAGAATATTCATAATTATATTTAAAAATAGAATTGCAAGTTCAAATAACTAAAGTTATTAAATTCACAAGCAAATTGTGTAATACTCACATTATATTAAAATAAAATCTTTATGTTAAGAATAAATTATTTATTAACATAATATTTATAATTTATATTAGAAATAAAATTATAAATTCAAGTAATTAAAGTCATTAGACTTCACAAGAAAAATGTGAGATTAATTACATTTCATTGCACACCAAGTGTTTGATATTATGTGTAATGGTTATTGATATGTCTCTTATTAGTGTTGATTTCTGCTTTCCAAAAGTTTTCCATGAATGTTAGCTCGTGATTTATTTATACGGTTTCTAATGCAAAATTAGAGAATGTATGACTATCACCGACAATAAGAGATTATGTGCACGATTTCGTCATTCCATATCTGTTTAAAAAGCAAAAAGTGCTAAAGAGACCCAATTATTATTATTACATGTGCTTTTTATTGATATATGTGGCGTAACAGGTGGTAATGAGCGAGCACGGTTTGGTATTGAATATATCATCACATTCTCAACTTTCATTTTCGAATACCATCCTAATTTCGAATTCATTAGTAAGGGTATGGGAGATCATCATTTGGGAAAGTTTTTGATATTAGGTGTAATGTTCATTGGTGTGATTCTGTTATTTCCAATAATTTTTTCACACAATGAATTCATATTCATCATATATAATTATCATATTCATCACATATAGCTGACAATTTATCACACATTGAATATGTTCATCACATATTCTGTTATTCTCAATAAAATTATCACATAGTTAATTCATATTCATCACGTGTGGAAGTCATATTTATTACATTTTGATATTCATTTTCTTTTAAAAAAAATCCTTTTCACCCCATATTACTATGATATTCATCTAACTGTATTCATCGGGTAGTACTGCGATTTCCATCATAAAAATCATTCTTTAAAAAGAATATCTTTTATATATTTAAACATTGTATAACATGTTTTTCATCACACACTGCCTTTACACATCTCACAGCAGTGTCATATTCATCACACAATGTCTGAGTATTATTTGAAAAGTTACACTCATGTTGATACCCAAAATTGAGCAATTTTCCATCAATTTAAAGGTTGCAAATGTGACAACGGAGCCTATAGTAAACCACAATCGAAAAAGCGGTGAGCAAAAATGACCAAGCCCACAGATGTGACAGTGAAGCCTAGTAAACCACATCTGAAAAAGTAGGGAGCGGATAGGATCAAGCTAGCAGATGCGACAACAAACCAATTAGAGCAGCATAGTGAATAAAGAATCAAATCAGCCGAGATTTTCCTTTTTTTATTATTATTTTTGTCCATTATATTATAATAGATATTATTATAATATTTTTTCATCTTGATATTCATCTGACAATGATATGACATTCTTCACAAAACTATTCACTAAAGATTTATTTTTGTTTTACGTAAATAGTGTATATACATATTCATCTACTTAATAGTTATATTTTTAAATCATTCTATTTCATATTCAAGTTGTAATGGAGTAGGTACGAAAATGAAAGACCCAATAAAGGATGAAAATAAGTCTGCAAAGAAGAAGAGATTTACAATTTATAACAAGGATAATATTTTATTGAGGACGTTTCCCATTTAGGCTCATCCGTCTCTTTCCACAGAACAAAAATTAGAAGTGAGGGCAATTGGTCTTGGTGGCATGATAATACTGACAGCTATGGAGAATCAACCCGAGTTGACGATATTCTTGGTTCGTAATTTTGATTGTTGCCAATGTTCAATTAAACTGGAGAACGAGAAGTTGAAACTATTGGAGGACGATGCCAAGCGAGTGATTTATATAATTTAGTTTCTTTTTATATGTTAGGTTAAAGTGCATATTTTTATAAGAAGATCAAATGGTGTCTATGTTTATATGTTTTTGTATTGTGTATGAAATGCTGGAGAAAATTACTTATCTTATTACTGCAATTTGATAGTTTGGTATCATATGTATGAACTCTGGAGTAATTAAAATGATTCTTTAGCATTCTTTTGACATTACTCATCTTTTTTTTTTTTAATTATTATTTATAAGTTAGTAAATTGTTACCATCTCATACCAGGCTATCAAATGTCATTGACAGATAAATTAGTTGTATCAATTAGATTTATGAGAAATTATAAAAGGCACACAATCAATTGCGGTATGAATGAACAAGCAACCGCAGTTTATATTTTCAATGGTCGTGTTGTTCCCATCAGCACCAAGATTGACGATATTTTTAGATGAGTTGGTCGATAATCTACCTTATTATCGCATACAAGGACAATATTCATCACAAAAAAAAAAAATCACACAACAAAAGACTATATTTCATAAAAGTATTCATCGACAAAAAAGGAAAATCCTAGAAAGCACAAACAAAAATAATCTCAACATTCATCACATATAATTGTCACATTCATCGCATAAAACTATCATATTCATAGCTAATAATGGTCATATATCATTCATCATAATGAATTATAATAAAAATATAGAATTGTGCATCATTATATAAAAAAAAAACACATTGATATTTTACATATAAAAAAAATTCTGCATCCATATTCTTCGAAAAAACTAACTAAAAATCAAATTTGAACTTAAAGAATCACACTTAAATAAGGTTACAATGGTGCAAGCTTTGAACTCTTATCTCATATAACAACTATTAAGTTTGAACTTGTATTCGGCTTAGCACTTGGATGCACAACATAATCATTTTCAGAAGATATAGTAATATCATCCTACAAAACAAATATTAGCTTTGAATATGGGTGTCCTCTGATGAATATGTATGTATTAAAATGTAATAAAGTGAGAAAATAAATACCTGTAAACAACTTGTTTCATTGAGAGTGACTCATCAACTCTACGCCATCGCTCGCCCTTCTTAACACTAAACCTTACCTTAAATGGATGGTTATTATACAACTCAAAATCTTCGACAGAAGGATAAACAAACAATTTTCAACAAATCATAATCCCTCGTATTCAAGACTTCCTCAACTAACTCAATTTTACCAAAAATAGAACCCACTACAAAAACAAAAAACACAAATCATATTTCATTGTTATATTTATCGCATATAATTACTATATTCATTGCATATAACCGTCATATATCATCATATAAAGTTGTCATATTCAACATAATGAAAATTTCATAAATCACAAACCATATTCATCACATATAATTACCATCTTCATCGTATATAATTATCATATATCATCACATATAATTGTTATATTTATCGCATAAAATCTCAGGAAGCAAAAACCATATTTTCATCACTTATCATTTTCATCTTCATGGAATAAAAATGTCAAATATCATCATATATATCCTCATATTCATCGTAGTCAGCCGAGATCTATCAAGCTACATTGAATGAAAATTGAAAAACACGTTCCAGAAAACAAAAACATAAGGATATGTGGCCAACAAATAAACAATTAGTGTGTGATAAATTTTGATCATAATGTGTACTGAAACCAGCTAGTGACCCATACAAAATAAGAATCCAGATGATTAATCGTCAAAACAAAACCTTATCAAACTTTACTACAAATTTTCGAAGTGATCTCAAATACATTAAATTTTACAAACATTTAAGCATCGCCCTCAAGAGAACGGGATCGATCGTAGTGCAGTGAGGTGACTCAAGTTGAATTTATCGAGGAAGATTAATCAAAAGCAATTTTCATGCTTGAGTCACGAAAAAGAAAGTGAAGAAAAAGCTGTGCTGAACACGCAATCAAATTTCGGGTTTTGAGTTTTTTAAAAAACTAAGACAATGATTTAAATGATGAGAAATCAAATCGAAAACCTTAAAATTATTAATAAAAATGACTCTAGAGTTCTAAACTTGTCTCCATGATCAATTGGCAATTTACCAAACACTCAATCTACAAACTGGGTTGTCAATCCCGACCCTCAATTAAACACCTGATAATTACCAATTGATGATTCTAAACTCATTTAAACCCTAAACCTATAAATTCTAATCTAAACTCATTAAAAGATTTAATAACATAAACTTAAAGTAAGCATGAACATAATTAATCCAATAAAAAAATACATAATCAAAACTAGTAAAACCATAACCACATTATTAAAAGCACAAGTAAATTAACACAAGCATGAGAGAGAAAAAAAAACATTTTAACTACTCTTAAATAAGCTAAACAAGATAATCCTACACATCTACTAACCTAAAAAGCTACTCATTACTACAAGTCAACTAAAAGGTAAATGTGGCTAAACTCACTTTCTCTACACTACCAACTACCTAATGTATGCTAAAAGAGATAAAAAAAAAAAAGCTTGAAAATAAGAAAGAAAAACACAATGGCGCAAATTGAAAGCTTAACGAACAACATAAGACAAACTTAAGCATCCAAATTACAAACCATATATAAAAAGGAAAGAACTTCAAACATTCATAGAATATAACAAGGGAATGCAAGAGAACAACAATTACAAATTACCCAATTAGAACAATTCTTCAAATATTAAAAGCCAAAAGAAGAAAAGTTGCACCAAGTACATAAAGCTTCACCACACTACAAAATAAGCTAACTAACTACTAACTAAACTAGCTAAGGTTTTTTTGAATTGAAAGAGAGAAAAAGATTAAAAAAAGAGAGGATAAGGTAAGCTTGGGACTCCAAACCCTAGAGGGTTCAAAGAACACTTTAAAATGCAGCTGGGTATTGAGTTTAAATAGGGAAAAGTGGGGGTAAAATGGTAATTTTGTCAAATAATGACCAAAAATGGCCTTTTGTCGATTGACCATCGATCGATGGTGTCTTTGCCATTGATGATGTGTCGAACGACATAAGTTGTTAATGCTGGAAAAACGGTCGTGTGTCGATGACGCATCGTTCGACAGTGGCATGTGAATCTCGGGGAGCCAGTCAAATCTGTGGGTCATCTTTTTGTCAATTGAGCCCGTTGTGAGTATTGGGAATGCGCTTGGGCTCGCTCGACTACCCTAAAACCAAGAAAAGCAAATAAAATGAAAAATCTACACAAAAATGAGAAAAATACAAAAAAATACTAAAAAACAACAAAAGCTACAAAAAAAATGCAAAACAAGAAAAATGAGACAAAATACAACTCAATCCCAACTAAAGCACACAATACAAGACACAAGAACATACAAAAAATACAAAAATATGTACAAATAAACTCCTCCATACTTAGCTTTTTGCTTATCCTCAAGCAAAACTGAGCCTATACATAGATAAATAAAATCTAACCCCGAGATATACCAATAATTAATGCACATGAATAGAGAAATAGTGCACCTCGTCACTTGAAACCCAGATGTGAAGGATGCCTATGAAACTTAGCGGTAAGAGATTTAAACTCTAATCTGGATGACTAGTATGATGAGTTTCCCTTCATGCAAGTCTCTCATTCATGCACCGGCTAAGGTCTATCCACGATCAAAATCACTAAATCGGCATCCTATTAGCTCCATCTTCTATGTACCTCTTAAGATTTTCTAAAAAATAAAAACAAGAATGCCTACACAAGGTTTGCATGGCCTATTAAATACATAACACTTGTACAATGATTTCTCTTCTTGTACTTCCTTTTTATTTTGATTTTCATCATTTTTCATTTTTTTGAGTACCAAGTTGACGAGGTACTTAACGAGCACATATTTACAATGTAATCAAAAATGGATGTCTTTTTGAATTTGGAACTTTTTGCTAAATGTAACTTATAATTTTCCCGATTACGTGCGAGGAGTGGAGTTTGGCGTCTCCAAAAATAAAAAGAAAAATTACAAATAATCCTATAGAGGGCAACTGAGATCGAAGCTTGTAAAAAGTTTTCAATTCTCATGAAAATTGCATGGATAGCAGGAGGCTAATGCACTTACATAAGATTCCTACACTTCATGCCCCACAATTATAATAGTGCCGAATAAAAAGCCTAAACAACCTATCCAAAATAACAAAATAGTGTCACCCCGCCAAGGTTCTAAGCAATCCCAACACATCACGACTCAATCATTATCACATGCAAGCAAGCATAAGAAATATTAAACACGGACACACACCCCACACTTAAACCTAATCAATGTCCACATTGTGCATAAAACAAGACCACACAAGATAAAAGTAAACGGAAAGAGATACACCCATGTAATCGTGCTCGAGGTGAAAAGCCGTGCGTGAAGTGACTTTCAACGGATGACCGAGATGAGAGGAACCTACAAAGAGGGGTAAGTGGGGAAAAAATGACAAAATAAGACTCTAAAATAAAAGAAAATACCAAAATATACAAAATCAAGTTATTTCTTGATTTAAAAAAAAATCAAATTTTTAATATAAAAAAAACAAAGAGTAGAAGACTCAAACATTAAAAAAGAACTGAAATGTACAAATGGAAAATATTTTGTTTTGTTTTGGGTTTTTTTAATAAGTAAAACAAAAGGATACTAAGCGGTAGAGTCTTCATCGACATTCATTTCCGGAGGAGTGTCGGCTGCTTGAGAAGAAGACGAGTGGCCCAAACAGCCCTCAAGTCTGGAAATGCGAGCTTTAAGCTTCCAAAATATTCGACGAGTGCTTTAATGATTTTTATCTATTTTCTCATCGATGAGTTGAAGCTTCTCGAACATCCTCATTTGAAAGTCCCAATCCTCTTTGAAATATTAGCCCCAACCTTGGCGCGGGCCTGAACCAATGTTCGGGCTCATGTGTATTGGCATGAGAAGCCAATGATCCACCATGTTCGGAGGCTTCGGCTCGGGCCACTAGCGCCGGGGATGTTTGGTCATCGAGAGGTAGTGGATCCTAATCGGTGCGAGATCCATATGGGCCAATGTGCACCCGAAATGACGGGCAAGGCCGATTATAAACGAGATAAATGAAAGGAGATGAGAGGCGTCTTGTTACCAGATTTAGTTCTCAAGATGTTTTATATCCCGATTATGATAAGAGGAAAAAAGAGCAGTCATCGGTTGTGGACCATGCACCACAAAATGAGAACTTGGGTTTTATTATGTTGATAGGCAGTTGATGCATGCACAAAACCTTGACCTTGTTGATTAGGTATATTTGGGCATCGCCATCGATGGGGACTCTCACCGATCAGTCGATCAACGAGGGAACCAACAGACCCACGTTTTCACCCTTTTTTATGTCATTTCTCTAGCAACATATATGATTCATTAAAAATGGCCCTGGGCATGCAAAAGCAACCTCTAACCTAGAAAGATTACACCTTACAATGCAAACAAAAATACAAATCAAATAAAGGAAGAAACGAGAGAATAAGAAGAAGGATTTACAAAAATTTAATAAGAAAAGAAAAATGAAATGAACAAAGAGAACTTGGGTTGCCTCCCAATAAGGCTTGTTTTACGTCTAGAGCTCGATGACCTATACGAGTGATGTCATTCGGGATCCAAGAAGATATGACGATCGTGCCACGCCTCCATGTATTCCAAAAGAAGAAGTAGGCTATGAAGGTGAGCAAGTCAAGCAAGTGCGATGATGGGAGAAATGAAAGTTTTGGCTTGCTTTTGCAGCCAGAAATGTGAGTATTCGATCAACAGGGAGAAGGTCGGTACATTGAGTGGATGAAGTACAATGCTCGACCAGGGAGGAGAAAAATGTCCATCTAGAAAAAGAATTCATCACCAGTTCACTTAATCACCTCGATCAGTTTTGTTATAAATGGCTCATGCTTCGTGATAGGAAAAGGGAAAGCATGAGGAAAGACATGAGCCTCAACGATCTTTGGAAGACAAAAATGAGAGTGTTTGATCACGAAGAAGAGATCAAAAGTCAATGGGACTGTGGAGCAAGTTTCAGTAACCATAATAACTAGAAAGTCTGTCGAACAAAAAGGAACGGTTATTGACCAACTAAAGCTCCTTCATTTCCTTGATCACCTCCTCAATGCTCTCAAAAGCACGTAATGCATCATCCGGGCATAGGGGAGGGGGGTCGAACTCCTTCTTGACTATCTCTTCTACCACCATAGTTGAATCGAGAGCATATCCGAGTGTACAGGTGATTTCATGTTCCAATAAAGCTTCGGGTGGCACTAAACGGGTCTCAAAAATCTTGACCTCCTCTAAAAATGGCATGGATTCATGATCCTCACAAAAAAAAGTAAGAACAAGTCCTCAATATCTGCTAATATGTCCAAGGTCAATACCCTTACACTCTTGTCCAAAATTTCATCAAAACACGCAAGTGGGGCATTGCACATTTCCAAATTGTCAACCTCAAGATTCACCTCCTTATACACCTCCTCCAAAAGAGCGTTTAAACTCGGATTGCCAACAACCAAGATGGGCTCCACTACATCAAATATTAGCACCTTGTAAAAAAAGAAGTCGTTTTACCTCATCACGAGCTTCATGAATGTTTATGGGTGAAGTGGATGTGGTGTGATGATAGTAGCATAGATTGTTACACAGAGGGGACAAGGGATAATAATTGTAGCTTGGATTATAAGAATATTAATCTTGGGGAGCATATGAGTCATTATATCTTGAATAGTGATAATCGTTAGAGGGGACATAAGGATCGATACTCGAATCATAGGAACTTGATCTAGGTAGAGAAAAAGTGTCGTAGCTCGAAGATTTAAGAATTGGGTGGATCATACGAATCATGGCTCGCGCAAAAACAATGGGAGGCGAGTGGGGTATATGAGGGGTTAAAGACTGGATTATAAGAATGTTGAACGGGGCATAAGAATCATTATCTCAGACGGCAGGAATCATGAGGCAGGGCATGAGGGTCAAAACAAGGATCGTAGTGACCAGGTGGAGCATATGGATCATTGTGGCTTGAATTATATGAATTTGTAGATGGGTCCTGACGTGATCTCAAATGCACTGTATTTTTACAAGAGTTTGAGGATCGCCCACAAGAAAATAGTGTCAATCGTAGTGCGGTGAGGTGACTCAAGTCTAATATTACAAGGAAGACTAATCGAAAGCAATTTTTGTGTTTGATTCACGAATGAGAAAATAAAGAAAAAGTGATCCTGAACAAACGATCAAATTTTAGTGCTTTGAGTTGTAAACAACTAAGAGGAGAACTTAAATGATGAGAATTGAAATTGAAGTCTTTGAAATGATTAAGAAAATGAGGATCTAAGGTTCTAAACTCGTCTTCGCGACCAATTGGAAATTTATCAAACACTTAATCTACAAACTGTGGTTCTCAATCCCGACTCTCAATTAAACACTCGATAATCACAAATTGATGGTTTTAAACTCATTTAGATCCCAGATCCCTAAACTCTAATCTAAACTCATTAAGAAATGCAATAGCATAATTTAAGAGCAAACATAAACATAATTAAACTAATAGGAAAATTCATAATTCAAGCTAATGAAATCATAAACTCATAATTAATAACACAAATAAATTAACACAAACATGGAAGGGTAAACATATGAAAATTACTCTTAAGCAAGCTACATAAGCTAATCTTACTCATCTATTAACCTAAAAGTCAATCCTATAAGTCAACTACTAGCACAAAAGTGGATAAACCCATTTGTTCTACACTACCACATTCACTTAACATGCCTCAAAAAGGAAAGAGGCTCAAAAATAAGGAAGAAGACAACAATGGAGAAAAATTCAAGTTCATAGCAAAACAAGAAAAGCTTAACATTTAAACTAAAATTCATACATAAGAGAACAAATTACTTCAAGCATTCATGGAAATTTAAAAATAAGGTAAGAGAACAACAATTACAAATTACCCAAAGAAAAGTTCTTCAAATATTGAAATCCAAAAGACAATTGTTTCACCAAGTACAAAAGGCTTGACCACACCAAAAACTAAGCTAAACTAAGCGCTAAGCTAAGATTCTACTAGCTACACTAAACTAACTAGGGTTCTAATGTTGATTTATGCTTCAAGGAACAAAAGGGTGAAAAGAGAATAAGATTAGGACTCCAAACCTTAAGGGATTCAAAGGCCACCTTAAAACGCAGCTGGGTATTGGGTTTAAATAGAGGAATGTGGGAGCAAAATGGTAATTATGCCCAAAATTGACAAAAGTGGCCTTCTGCCGATCGATCGTAAAGTCACGAAGAGCAAACATAAGAACATGACCTTTAACCTTCCCCAGCAACGGTGCCAAATTCCTAGAGTGATATCAAATGCAGTACATTTTAAAAATGTTTAAGGATCGCCCATAAGAGAACGGGGTCAATCGTAGTGCGGTGAGGTGACTCAAGTCGAACCTCTTAAGGAAGACTAATTGAAAGCAATTTTTGTGTTTGAATCATGAAAAAGAAAGTGAAGAAAAAGCAATGCTAAATATAATTCCAGGTTTGAGTTTTGAAAAGCTAAGACAATGGTTTAAATAATAAGAAATCAAATTGAATACCTTGAAAGGATTATTAAGACGAGGGTCTAGGTATCTAAACTCGTCTCCATGATCAATTGACAATTTATCAACTTAATCTACAAATCGGGGTTGTCAATCCCGACTCTCAATTAAATACCCAATAATTACCAATTGATGGTTCTAAACTCATTTAGACCCCAGATGCATAAACTCTAATCTAAACTCATTAAGAAATGTAATGACATACTTAAAGTAAACATGAACATAATTAATCCAATAAATAAATCCATAATCAAAACTAGTAAAACTATGATCTCATAATTAAAATCACATTTAAATTAACACAAGAATAAAAGAAAAAAATACATTTGAACTACTATTGCATAAGATAAATAAGCTAATATTGCTCTTTTGCATGTAATTGTGGTATTTTTCTCGTATTTTCAATTAGGATTTAGTGTTGTTTATAGTGGAATTGAGTCGAGTTTCGTTAGGTTATTAGGTTGTTTTCTTGTTTTATTGTTTTTTGAGTTTCTTTTTGATTTTATACTTGCTTTGGTTAAATAGGCTCAATTAATTTGTCGACGGTGTGATTCTTGCTAGATTTGAGGTTATGAATGGCAAGAAAGCGAAAAACAAGGTGAAATTAGCCCATGGCCTAACCTTGGCTCGAGACAAAATGAGTCTTGGCACGCCAAGACATGCCAGGATGTGTCAAAACCCGCGCCATGAACTAGCTCAAAAATACGAAAATATTCTGGAATGTTCGCCAAGACGTGCCAAGCCATGCCAAGACTCGCCAACCGGGCCTTGGCGTAAGCTGCCGCGCGCAAAGGCAAGCCAAGGCTCGCCCGCGCGCACATGCCTGCCAACCCGTGCATAGCAGCGCCAGCGCCCAATGCCTGGCCTGTCTCTTATACACATCTCCCACACCTACCGAGGCCTGCGCGCCACGCCCGGCCATGCCCGCCCAGCCACGCCTTGCCTCAAGCCAAATCAAGCCAACCCCTTCCAAATGCTTAGCCAAGTGGCTAGCAAAGACACTTTGGGTCAAACTTGGTCAAACATGGTAAATGAAAGCTTTTAAGGCTTATTTGACCCAATTCCCCTTAAAAAAACCTAGTATAAATAGATAGATCTCTCATTTTCTCAAAAACATCTCTCATTCTCCCAACTCATGTATGGGTTTGAATTTAATTTCTCCCTCTAGTTCTTAGATTTAATTTCAAACTTTTCCTTGGGTTTGTAAGCTGAAGAAGAATTCAAGTCAGCACCTGGATTTTATTTTGTATTGTAATTTCATTCAAGTTTGTGTTTCTCTTTCTTAATTCTAGTAATTTTTCCTTAATTTTCTTGCTTGTTCTTCAATTTCAAGTTTCTTCTTCAATTTATGCATTTTGCCTTAGCTCTTAGATTTATTGTTAGATTTTTTATTTGGTTTATATAATCTAGTTGAGTGACACACCTTGATCATAGATCGGGTCCTTGATCGTTTTTATTTCAAGTATTTCCTATGCTTTATTTTGGTTTTTATTTTCATGCATCGTTTTTTGTTGAATCCTAGATGTACTCTTTTTTATTTTGGTTTAAATTTCATGATCATGCATGCATAGTTGTACCTTAGGTTTTCATGGTAGTACCTTGTTATTTCTTTGCTTTTTATTGCTTATTTTGATTATTGATTGCAATTTTAATATGGCATACGCATGAGGCATTCAAAATACTTGCATTTACTTTTTGTAGTTACTCATTGATTTTCGTAATTTCTTGTTTATTTTCATTTCCCCTTTAATTTCACAAACTAAAAACTCATTGATCCCTATGATCATATGAATTCCGATAATACCAAGCCATGAACCCTTTATACCACTAAAACTACACTCTTCAAAATGGCGCCATAATGGTTTTAGCAACGTGGGAGGTTTCAAGTAAGTTTCTTTGCTTGCGAATCGGCTTGGTTAAGGTTTTTGATTTGCTTGTAGTTTCTTTAAGTTTTTAGCTTTCTTTTGTATTTGACGTTTTTATTGAGCGTATGCAAGGTCGTATATCTCCTGGTAAAGATTTAGCTCCTTACATTTTGAATCCCGAGCTATTAAGGCATTTAAAATGTCTCCTTGCTACTAATCAAGACATGGCAAATAATCTCCCCAACACCGGCCTGTTTCTCAATCTCAACGGGGATTCTCCATGGGCCCATAATCCTCAAAGCTCTATTAATTCTGAGCCCGTTGTTCTTGCCGAGCCATCCACACCACTTGACAATCCCGGACCTTCAAATACCAATCCCATGGTCCCACCCAATCACGCTTTAAGAAATCACAAGAGTGGTTTCACCACTCATGGACACGCCATGGGCCTACCCCAAGGTAACACACACATTTCCAATCCTTATGGCAATGGGGGTTACATTCCTAACATGGGAGAATATGGTGAAAGGCATGTTGGGAATGAGATGAATAATAATGGTTTTGGAAACGTGGGAGGGCATGGTGCAAACCATGTTGCCAATGGTGCTCACGACAATGGTCAACCCAACATAGGAGGGCATGGTGCAAACCATGTTGGGTATAGCGGCTTAATGGGTATGAATGGTCCGTATGGTGTTTATGGTGCTCCCAATCAATTCCCGAACATGTATAATGGAGTCTTTGTTAGTTCGAATGAGAATGTTGGTGGCCAGAATCTGAATCCCGACCCATTTCGAGGTCCTCACGCTTATAATTTCAATCATGCTCCGATTTGTGCCAACAATAATGTTCATGGGGGCACTCCCGGTCCGTTTGCATTGTTTGGGGGTATGAGCCCCAATGCCCAAAATGCCTCTCCCGTCTTCGCTATGAGAGAGGTTAGCAAAGCCTTTGTGGGGGCGACTATTTTTTCTTGTGTATCCTTTACTCCCGAGGTTATGGCTATTGATATAAGATTGCTTGATTTTGCTCGACTTCCGATATTTCATGGGTTTGCTAAAGAGGATCCTCTCCAATTCCTTTGGAAGTTTTTGTGGTAACTCTCGAGTTTTCACCGCCCGAACGTGATGAGTTTAGAGCATCTTCAACATCGTTGTTTTTTGTATGCTCTTAAAGATAAGGCATTGTCATGGTTTATGAGTATACATTCCAATTGAATTCATACATGGGACGAGCTTTCTGCGATACTTTTTGGATCATTAATATTCCGATGAAAAGACAGCCGAGTTGAGGATCAAGGTTATCTCATTTAAACAAATGAAAAATGAGTCGTTTCACTCGGCTTGGGCTTGTTTCCAAGATCTTCTCACGAGTTGTCAACATCATCATATGCCAAAGGTGTTATTAATCCAAACATTCTATGAGGCATTGGACCCGCATTTCCAATATATGGTGGACACGTCGGCGGGGGCAATATGAAGGATCAACCTCCTCAAGTGGTTCACAAGATTTTCACCACTTTAGCCAAAAATTCTCAACAAGAATCTTCTCGAGCGATGTATTCTAGTGCAAATGAAGTGAGTTGTTAGAAGAGTTTTCGTGGTGTTGAAATGAATCAACGGGTTCATGGCTTGGTATTATCGGAATTCGATTCGATTGAAGTATTCAATGTGTTTCAAGCTTGAAAAATAAAAGGGAAAGGAAAATAAAGAAAATAAAATAGCTAACTATATTAGGAATTGAAAGTGCATATTGGTAGGATGCCTCGGTCGTATGCCCATAATAGAAATGCAAAGCAATTAAGGAAATAAGCAAGAACAAGCAAAGTTTCATCAAGTACAAGTATGCAGGCACAAGGTACAACTATGCATAAAATCCTAAATAATGCAAATTAGCAAAAATTGAAAGCATGGATATAAAGAGCAATGGAAATTAACAAGAAAGTTCAAAACTTTAAGAAAAATAACAAGAAACAAAGCCTAGATCTAGGATTAAGCATGAAACAAAGCATAAAAATAAAATTGCAAATAAAGCATAGCAAAAACTCAAAATCAAGACGATCCAAGAGCCGATCTATGATCTAGATGTGTCACTCATCTAGATTCCACAGCCAATTCATAAGTTTCATCATGAATTCAAGGTGCTAAGAGAAAAAGCATAATATGAAGAACAAAGCATGAAAATGAAGAATAAGCATGGAATTAAAGCATAAAACATGAAATTGAAGGGAAACTTACTTGAATTAAGAAATGTAACAAAGCTTGAATTTAATTGCATCAAAGTAACAATCCAAAGGAGTATTTGGATTCTTCTTAGGCTTACAAACCCAAGGAGGTACTTGAAATTAAATCTAATCTAGAAAAAGAAATTACATGAAAGCTTGGAATTGAATCTAAAACCTAAGAGAGAGAAATTAGATCTTAAAAACTAGAGAGATGATTTTTTTAATCCCAAACCCATGCTTGGATTGGGAGAAAATGAGAGGTGTTCTACAAAATGAAAGAAGTCTACTATTTATATTACATTTAATTGGGTTTAAATGGGCCAAAATAGCCTTAGAGGCTTAAAATTCCCCAAAAACATTCAAAAACTCAAAAATCCAAAAACATTTGAAAATTAAAATAAAAAAAATATTTAGTTGAGTTCATGTACATATTTCCTTGTGTTTTTATTTTGTGTGATTTTTTTTCTAGT
>BMAC01000356.1:32539-46687 GCA_014905375.1 Phtheirospermum japonicum | reverse complement strand
TATGCTTTATTTGCAATTTTATTTTTATGCCTTGTTTTATGCTTAAATCCTAGATCTAGACTATAAAATAGGAATTTTGAACATAAAAACCCAAGAATTTCACCAAACCTCAAGGTAATTGAACCCATTCAACCAAATTAAATATAAAAGTAGCAAGAACACGAAAATCAATAAAACAAGAGAAACGACCTAAAAACCTAACGAAAAATGACTCAAAACTACTAAAATTAATATAAAAATCTATCTAAAAACACGAAGAAAAACACAATAATTACATGCAAAACATGAGTGAAGCTTCTTCCCTAGGGAGCTTGAGTTGGAAAAGAAACTGGCGGCTATGGAGGCTCAAATTGCTAAGTTGTCTAGCCCAATCCTGGATCCCCCGTGTGCGTTGTGTGGAATGGTTGGTCATGATACCACGTATTGTCTTTCAAATCCCTCTTTCTATATGTCGATGCCTCAATTATAGGACGTGTGTGGGGTTCAAGGGTATCAAGCAGGACCCGGTTTTGCTAAGCCACCTTTTGCTCGTCCGCCGAATTACAATCCTCCTTATCATCCTAGCAACCACATGCATCCGTACTCCGAATTACAATCCTCCCTAGTTATGCCAATACAAATACGGGTGTTAATCCTCACGTGGGTCCATCTCATCCGCCTAATCCGGTGAATGCTCCTACTCCACCTTCCAATCTAAATCTCATGGTCATTATGCAAAAAATGTAAGCATTTTCTGTTACATTCGCTTCGTTCGATGATAGGTTCAATGCTCTTAAGGCTACGACAAACGGGTTAAACACCAAAATGGGGCAATTAGCAAGTGATGTAAATATGCTCAAGTAAGCTGATGAGAAAGGCAAATTGCCAAGCCGACCTTCGCAAGCTCATGCGGTCACGACCCTTCGAAGTGGTAGGGTGGTTGATAATAAGGTTGTCCCGTCGCCCGAGGAGGTGGTGGTTTCTATTTCGAATGTTCTTACGCCTCCCGATTCTACCCCGTGGGTATCACTTTGGCAAAGGAAACTCCCGATGGCCTACACAAGTCTTTGAATGCCTACAAGCCACCAACTTCTAAGGCCCATATGCTCTATCCATCCCGGGTAGAAAACGCTAAGAAGGATGAATAATTTCAAAAGCTCTATGATCTATTGTCCAACGTAAATATCACTCTTCCCTTGCTAGATGCCATCCGGAATACGCCCGCTTATTCCAAGTTCTTCGAGAAGCTTTCCTCCAAGAAGCTTGAGAGTGCTATGAATGAGTAAGATTATCTATCTAAGGAGTCAAATGTGGTTTGTGATCCTTCTCTCTTGACTCTTAAGAAGGCGGATCCCAGCTCATTTTGTATTGATATCACACTCGAGAATGGAAAAGTCACTAATGGCATGTTTGATTATGGGGCCGGTATTAATTTGATGCCGTCTTCGATTTATGAACAATTGGAACTTGCTCCTTTACAAGAAATACGCATATGCTTATAATTGACTGATCGGTCAATTAGATACCCAAAGGGGATAACCAAGGATGTTCTTTTCCAAGTTGGAGGGATCGTGGTTCCGGTCGATTTCGTAGTATTGGATGTTGTCATGGTGAAGAATGATGGTGCCGAACACACTATCTTTCTAGGTCGCTCATTTATGGATACAACTCAATGCTTGATAGACGTTGGGAAGAGAAATCTTACTTTGTCCGTAGCGGGTGAATCGGTCACGTTTGATATGTCTAACTTGCCATCAGTTCCATCAAGCATCTATCATGCGGATTGCTTACTTGTTGACATGATTCAAGAGTTGGATGATTAAGTTTATATGGAGGATGAGAGAAAAGAGGAGTTTGACCCGAGAGCTTGTGTTGAAGGTTATAGTGAGGGAATGAAACATTTGTTCATAATGATGTTTCTATTGTGTTTCAATGTGCCAAAAGATTGGGTGATAAGGAATGTATATGTGTCGTTGAGGGCAACGATGAAATTTTAGAGGGGGAGGTGGAGATTATTGATGATAGGTTGAAAATGAAACCCATTGAAAAGCTTGAAGATTATCTTGAGGAGATCATTGAATTTCTCAAATTAATCCCTAACGAGGTCGAGAGGAGGCACAAGCCCGAGCTTAACCCTCTCCCATCTCACCTCAAGTATGTCTATTTGGAAGTAGAGGAGAGCAAACCGGTTGAGTTTGAGCATGAAGTTTTTGGGGCGATAGAAGCCGCGAATATGGAGTTAAAGGAGGTCGGGCTAGAGAGAATGTTGCGAGTGGAGGAGTTAGACAAGTTCCGAAACATTCAATATGAAAATGCTTGTATCTACAAGGAAAGGACGCAAAAAATCCATGACGAGAGGATAGTCCCAAAAGAACTTGAAGTCAGTATGCTCGTCTTGCTTTACAAATCCGGCTTGGCCTTATACCCTGGTTAGTTGAAAAGTGAATGGGGCCACATATAATTAAAGAAGTAAATATGAGTGGGGCGGTGACCTTAATCTACCCTAAGACTGAAACACGATTCCAAGTTAATGGCCATCGGATCAAGCCTTATCGTCATGGTTTTCTCTATTCACCATAAATCAAGAAGGGAGTTTGTCAAGATAATGACGTAAAACAAGCGCTTCTTGGGAGGCAACCCATGTTCTTTTTGTTTATTTATTTTATTTGTACATTTCTTTCTTTCTTATTTTCTTATCATATAAAAATCCAAAAATATTCGAAAAATTAAAAAATTAAAAAAAATTGTGTTGTCTTTTGGTTCTCTTAAACCCTTGGTCTTGTTTTGTTTTGATTCTTGTGCATATTTTCTTGTGTTTTTCATTTTGTTTGATTTTCTTTTATAGTTTGTTGTTTTCCGACTCCAGCTTTGGTCAATTTGATAAGTTAGTAGCGTTCATGGAGCCGGGAGAAACAAGCCATGCTCGGTTTTCGCTTGGATTGCTTGGATGCTTAAGTGGACCGCACCGACCTTGACCCAAAAATCGCTCAGTTAAGGAAGCTTCTATCTCACCCTCCTTTTCTTGATTTTCATTAAAATGCAATGAGGGTATTGCATGGTTTAAGTGTGGGGTGGGTAGGTGGTTAGGGTCCAGGTTTCACAAAGTATGATTTGTCTTTATTAACTCGAGCCTTGGCGAAGTTGCATTCTTGGCGAAGTGATGCTTACTAATTGCGCATTTATATGGTTGAGTCGTTTTTGTGTCTTGTGTGGGTTTATTACATTGTTGAGCAATCACCATATGCTTAGAAGTTTGAATAGTTTACTTGTCGGGTTTTACATGTATATGCCCTATTGTGTACGGAGTTGAATTTTTGTGCTTCGTCCAAAACCCGCATATATATATATATATATATATATATATATATATATATATAGTATATATATATATATATATATATATATATATATGTTATATATATATATATATATATAGGATTGGGTTCAAATGAAACCCACGTCAATATATGCGAACCTAGGGACCAATCCAGGCCGTAGGTCTAATAAAATATGTGGACCAGATTTTTTCTATTTTTTAAATTCATTAAATTATATATATGGAAGGAAAAGGGCTTTTAGGTAATTTTACATAAACCCAATCAATCAATTTAATCCCAAAATTACAGCGTGTTTGTCGATTCTTCTCACCCAAACCCTTCTTCTCTAGAATTCGGCCAACCACCCATCCTTTCTCCACCAAACCAGCCGCCGCGCGGCCATCCCTCCACCAAGCCAAGCCGCCTTGCGGTCCTCTCTCCCCGGCCTCGTGAAATCCTTCTTTCAACATCCAGAAATTCGGCCGATTTGTCAAATGGTTGATCGGATGGACCAAAAACCTTCGACTGGTTTGCGACGGCGGCGAGGTTTGGCTGCGGCTGGGCGGCGAAGAAGGGCGCCGCCTTGACACCTAGCAGAACGCAAATCACCGGTGCCTCCCCTTCCCTGATTCCCCCCGCCCCTTCTCAATCGCCGATGTTGATGGGCCGGCGACCCGATTCCACCGGATCCCCTCTCCCTTGCCTATCTGGATGAGCCGGCGAGCCAAGTGGTGGCGAGAGTTGCCTTGGCGGAGCACGCAGGAGCCGACCGTCGCCATCGCTGCTGGAGCCGAGCACGTGGGTCGCAGGTTAATTTCTTTCCCCAAATCCCTCTCTCCTCCTTCGACTGGTTTGCGACGGTGGCGAGGTTTGGGTGCGGATGGGCGGCGAAGAAGGGCGGTGGCCAAGCGGCTGGGCGGCTGCGGCTGGGCGGATGGACGGCTGCGGCTGGGCGGCTGGACGGCTGCAATTTGCATGTTGGGTGGTGGTTAGAAAATGGCCGTTGTGTGGCTGAGTCGGGCTTGACTTCAGGTTTCGCGTTTCGGTTGTGGGTTGCGCCTGGTGGTTGGTTGGGACGGATGGGTTTGGTTGTGGTTTCGGACGGTGTGGGTTGGGGGGGGCCTTCGGTGGTGTTGGCGACGGGAAGTCGGGCCTCCGTTACATAAGAAAAAACCCTTAGTAAGCACACATATATATATACACACACTGGGTATGATCATTGAATCTGAACCATATGAACCACAAGTACAGTTTTGAGCTTTTGCAATATGTCTTGATGGAAATGATGAGTAACTATGTGACTCCAATATTCGAAGTTAATGTCCCTGCAAGTGGACTTCATACTGCCAGTATGATGAATTTAGGATGGGTCTTTTAATTTTCTTCTCCTTCTCTTGATAACAGTAAATGTGCCACCTAATATTGCATGAGTATTTATTTCATATTGAAACAATTTCCATTTTTGTATTTTTAACTTCTTGATGTGTCAATTTCGGTCTTTTTAGAAATTGTAGACCTAATGAAATCTTTTGTAAAAGGTTCAGAAAAAAATAAATAACCTACAATAAATATGAATTTTATAATTTTAATGTGCTCATGAAACGCTATGTTGCATTGCATCAATTAATTTACGGTGACCACACGGCAAATTATAAATTGGTTCATTAAAATCGACAGGGGCACGGTGGCGGCACATTGCTTTTTGAATTGGGGCCCCGGTGCTTTTTGAAGTAATACCCGGTGCTTTTGGGAATAATTGGCAGGGGCACTGGGTGGCGACGGTGATGCGACTGTGGTTGTTGGCCGATTTTGGTTGAGTTTGGTTCGTCGGACGGCGATTTAGGATTTGGACGGCGGTGATGTTGAAAATAAAAAAGCGGTGGTAATGTAGTAAAAAAAGCGCCGCAACAATATTAAGAAAGCACTCCAAAAAACTAGCACTGCCAACATAAAAAAAAAAAAAAAAAGCACTGCTGAAGACTTGTGTAGTGCTATAAATAGTGATATACAATGCTTTTAATATTCAGATTTTTAAATTTAATTATATTTATTTATATTTACATTTTAAATATGCAATATGTATCTTAAATCGTAGATCTTGAGAATGTGATTAATTTGATATATATTTCATTAAAAATGAATAAAAATTAAAAAAGTTATGGTTCGTTGAAGATTTGAGTTTTATTATAAATTTTTGAATTTGCAGTTATATATCCGTTGTACTTTTTAAAAAGCAATTTAGTGCTATTCATAAACGTCGTTATATGTCCAAAATACCCTTTTTAATTATTTAATGGATTTTTTTTAAATTATTACCATGTTGACATGTCATAACCTCAACCATTAAGATTATCCAATTTAATGGTCAAGATTAGTCCCTAGGTTCGCATATAATGACATGGTTCCATTTGAACCCAACCCTATATATATATATATATATATATACTCAACATTTACTCGTGAAATAATTGTAAAGTTCTAAAAGATCTTTTGATTTTGTCTTCCAAAACTCGGTGCAAACTAGTAAGTAGCCTTGTATGAATTATCGGCTTTACTTGCATTTTTATGGAATTTTCATTGAGGTGGCTTGATTTTGCTCGTACATGATTGAACTTGGAAATGACCTCGAGTCACATATATCACCCTTATTCCGGCCATATCCAAATATATAAGTTACTTAAATATCCCAAATGAGCCCCCCTTGAGCCTATGCCCCGTTTCTTGTTAGCCGAACTCGATTTTAGCTCTTATATCTTCATAAATTGTGAGGTGAGAGTGTATGTTGTTAGTTGACTAGGAATGTGTGGGAGGTCCATTGTGGGTTTTGGGTTTTGAGTCTCTTATATATATAAAAAAAGAAAAAGAAAAAGAAATAATAAATAAATAAACTCCAACACAAATCACGAAAAGTAATAAAGCTTGCGTTTAAGTGAAAAGCCTAATGTTTAAAAGGTCAAGTTTAGTAAAAAGAAGAGAATTTAAAAAGCTTCTAAGTGTTGTGAAATAAAAGTCGGAAAAGTGTGTGGATGTATGAAAGGGTTTCGAATGAAGTTTGGTAAATTTGAGGGTGAAGCGATCATAAGTTTCGAGTTCTAGAAATTAGGGTTTCGTGTGTTATTGATCACGTTTAATCGTGTGTTAGCCACTATATCCATATATTTCATACCTTACCAAAGTGTCAACATTACAATCCGAAATAAAGACCTCTTTCGATTCTTGTTTGGTCATGTACAATGTGTGATTTTGAGTTTCTGATTTGTGAAATCTTGACAAGGTGCATGCATTGTCCGGTTTGAGCATATACACGTCCCATATAACAAAAATTTGAGTGAATTGAGAGAACACCCTCAAAATTTCATTTGAGAGGAAGTCATCGATTTGGTTTTCAATTGAGAAAGAGTAATACGAGCAACGCTTGGCGATAACGAGTTTATGTTGATACTTTTATCATTCTAATAAGGATAAGCACAAGGATTTTTCTTTTTGCATAATGTTCATTGCATGTACATTCTCAATTCTTTTCGTTGTTCGAGGACGAACAAACCGATAAGCGTGGGGTGATTGTTTTGCATGTAGTTGTGGTATTTTTCTCGTGTTTTCAATTAAAATTTAGTATTGTTTATAGTGGAATTGAGTCGAGTTTCGTTATGTTATTAGGTTTTTTTCTAGTTTTATTATTTTTTGAGTTTCTTTTTTATTATATACTTGATTTGGTTAAATGGGTTCAATAATTTGTGGATGGGTGTGATTCTTGCTAGATTTGAAGTTATGGGTGGCAAGAAAGCGAAAAAGAAGGTGAAATTAGCCCTTGGCCTCACCTTGGCTCGAGCCAAAGCGAGTCTTGGCACGCTAAGACGTGCCAGGATGCGTCAAAGTCCGCGCCACGAATTAGCTCCAAAAAGCCAAAACATTCTGAAATGGGTCGCCAAGAACGTGCCAAGCCACGCCAAGACTCGCCAAACCGGGCCTTGGCGCCAAGCCTTCCACGTGCCAAGGCTCGCCTGGCGCGCAGCAGCGCCCGCCTGCGCCAGCCTTCGCCAGCACTCGCCAATGCCTAGCGCCCGCACGCCCGCGCGCCTGCCAACGCTCGCCAGCCTGCACCGCAACGCCGTGCGCGCTCGCTTAGCCAGCACCCGCAAGCCTGTGCCAGCAATCGCCACGCCTGCACGCCTGCCTGCGGCCCGCCTACGCCAACCGATGCCTACCAACAGCTACGCCCAGCACCGCCCAGCGCGCCCGCACACGCCCGACCAAGCCCACCCAATGCGCCCACACCTGCCGAGGCCTGCGTGCCACGCCCAGCCACGCCCGGCCATGCCTTGACTCGAGCTAAATCGAGCCAACCCATGCCAAAGGTTTAGCTAAGTTGCTAGCAAAGCCACTTCGGGTCAAACTTAATCAAATATGGAAAATTCAAGCTTTTAATGCTTATTTGACCCACTTACCCTTTAAAAAAACTAGTATAAATAGATAGATCTATCATTAGCTCAAAAATATCTCTCATTCTCCCAACTCATGCATGGGTTTGGGATTTAATTTCTCTCTCTAGTTCTTAGATTTAATTCTAAGCTTTTTCTTGGGTTTGTAAGCTCAAGAATAATTCAAGTCATCACTTGTATTTTATTTTGGATTGTAATTTTATTCAAGTTTGTGTTTCACTTTCTTAATTAAAGTAAGTTTTCCTTAATTCTCTTCCTTGTTCTTCAATTTCAAGCTTATTATTCAATTTATGCATTTTGCCTTAACTCTTAGATTTATTGTTAGATTTGTGATTTGGTTTATAGAATCTCGGTGAGTGACACACCTTGATCATAGATCGGGTCTTTGATCGTTTTTATTTCAAGTATTCCCTATGCTTTATTTTGGTTTTTATTTTCATGCATGGTTTTATGTTGAATCCTAGATCTACTCTTTGTTTCTAGTTATTTTTCAAAAAGTTTTTAACTTTCACGTCAACTTTTATAGCTCTTTCTATTGGTGCTTTCAATTTTCATATATTCGCATTATTTAAATTTCACGATCATGTATGCATAGTTGTACCTTAAGTTTTCATGCTAGTACCTTGTTATTTCTTTGATTTTTATTGCTTATTTTGATTATTGTTTGCAATTTCAATATGGCATACACATGAGGCATTCGAAATACTTGCATTTACTTTTCGTAGTTACTCGTAGGTTTTCGTAATTTTTCGTTTATTTTCGTTTTCTCTTCAATTTCACAAGCTAAAAACTCATTGATCCCTACGAGCACTTGGATTCCGATAATAACAAGCCATGAACCCTTTATACCACTAAAACTACACTCTTCACTTGCACATCTACTTAGCTACTCTATACTACAAGTCAACTACAAGCTAAATGTGTCGAAACCCACTTGCTCTACACTACCAACCACCCAAAGCATGCCAAAAGAGGTAAAAAAAAAGTTTAAAATTAGAACGAAGACAATAATAGTGAAAATTGAAAGCTTCATAAACAACATAAAATAAACTTAAGCATCCAAACTACAAACCATATATAAAAAGTAAAGAGCTTCAAACATTCATAAAAATTAACAAGGAAATGCAAGAGAACAACAATTACATTACCTTAGTAGAAAATTTTTCAAATCTTGAAATCTAAAAGGAGAGTTGCACCAAATACATAAAGATTCACCACAATACAAAATAAACTAACTAACTACTAACTAAATCTCTACTAAATAAACTAGCTAGGACCTTTTGAATTGAAGAAAAAAGATGAAAAAGAGAATAAGGCTTGGGACGAAAAACCCTAGAGGGTTCAAAGGTTACATCAAAATGTAGCTAGATATTGAGTTTAAATAGGGGGAAGTGGGGGGTAAAACAGTAATTTAAAATGGTCAAAAATGATCTTACATCAATTGACCATCGATCGACGGTGTCTCTGCAGTCAATGATGTATCGATCGACACAAGTTGTCGATGCTGGGAAAATGGTTGTGTGTTGATGACGCGTCGATAGTCCGTTGATGATGGTAGCATGAGAATCTCGGCCTGGCGGTCGACTCTATGCAGTCGACGCGGGCTGGATCAGTGCGTCGACTGGCCGTCGATAAATGGTTATGGTTTCTTAGCTTGGGTAGTATTTTCGTCAAATCGAGTCCGTTGTGATTCTCAGGAACGCGCTTGGGCTCGCTCGACTATCTTAAAACCAATAAAATAAAAATAACATAAAAAGCCTACACAAAACAAGAAAAATACAAAAATTACTAAAAAGACGACAAAAGTTACGAAAAATATAAAACAAGGAAAAAAAAGGATAAAACACAGCTCGATAACAACTAAAGCACAAAAATAAGATACAAAAACAAACAATACACAGAGACAAATATGTATAAATCACTAGGCTAATAGAAAAACACCAAAATGTTATTTATTAGTTTGAACTAATTAAATTGAAGGTCCAAGAAAAAACACGCATGCACAAACACAAACATACTTCCTCTAGCATCAATGCATAACTTTAGAGTATGTAACTTAAATGTCCAGTGGTAAACCATTGAGAAAAAGAGACTCACAATAAGATATGAAGTGCTTGCCTTCGAGGACACCATATTTACATGAATGTGCCACATGCAAAAATCACTAAGTCAAAATCGAAAACCCTAACCAAAGATTCAAAATGAAAAAACTAACACATTAGACTGAAAACCCACATCAAGTGCTCAAAACAAAGAATAAGATAACGTCATTTATCGATCACTTAGGGAAATGCAGGTAAGCCAAAAAGCTCAAGAAAATATAATTTCTTGACCAATATAGTCTTTTGGAATTTTAACCAAATGCCAACCAACCCTTACAGCCAATTCATGAGATATTAGAAGCAATTAACATTATTTATAGTCTTTTAGATTGACAATAAGAAAATAACTATATTAGCTCTTACAACACCACCAATTAATATAATTCGATCATAAAAATATAATGACACCTATTTGACCTGAGATTAAAGAAAATTAAATAGCGCAAATAACTCACATATATTATTACATATAGTTTTCATGTTCATCAGCAAAACCTAAAGAACCCCAGGATAGCAAACTTGTAATGGAACAATTTGCATCAGAAACGAAACTAATTTCGGGAATGTTTGAACTCGCACAACAATTCGTGTCAAAAATTGAAATATTTACGTGGACAACCGGACCATCTAAAATAGAAGAATCATGAGTGAAACAATTAGTATCAAAAACTGAAATAATCTCATTAATGTTTGAGTTCACAAAACAATTCAAGTCAAAAACTGGAATACGAGCATCAAAAGAAATCAAAATGAAAAACCAAAAACCTAACTATGATTTTAAAATCAAAAACTAAATTACAGAAAATAAATGAAAAACAAAATAACACAAACCAATAGATTACCTTAGAACTGATGCTCATCCATTGCAATGGAGGAAATTGGGGATCACAGAAATAAAATAGGAGAAATTGAGCTCCTCGCACTGCAATTGCAAGATAATTGAGCTCGTTTCCACTACAATCCCCGGAAAACTAGCGCCTTCGAGAGATGACAGATGGAGTTGAGGGACGAGAGCTTAGAGAGAAAGATATAGATGGGGATCGATTAGGTTAGGACACCCAGGGAGCTCGCTGCCACTCAAATCGCCCGAGAAGTATTTTTGGAGTTTGGGGGTGGTAATTCGGGACAGGATTTGGGGAAAAAAAAAGCAGGAGCCGGAGATTAGTTTGTGATTCCACAAGCGTAGGAGTAGTTAAATAGTGGTTCGGTTGCATAATAAATGGTGCACCATATAATTTGCCTAATTTTAAGGCTAGTTATAAATTGGGGAAGAATTGTTATTTTGTTATAATATAACACACACACGAATACACGTGTGTGTGTGTGTGTTATACGAGTTTATCAAAAAAATAATAAATTATTGTGATAATTACAGAGTTTTAAGTGTAAAATATGAGTGATACTAAAAAAATCAAAATGTGACGTATTCTCAACCCGTGTCTTTTAACGGTGTCTAATCGATATTTATTATTATTGAAGAATTTTATATTTTAGATTAAATTCGTTAATAATTATTTATATACTTAGAAAAATACAAAAAATTTCAACTCATGCCTCGAACCGGTGTCTAATCACTACTTATTAGTATTAATAATTTCATATTCTAATATCTAGATTAAATTCGTTAATGATTTTCAGTAACATGCTTAGAAAAACTCAAGAAATGTCATGTCCTCAACTCGTGCCGCATTGTACGGGTGTCTAATCTTATAAATTTCTATTCAATAATTTTACATCTTATGTTTAAATTGAATTCGTTAATAATATTTAGTTACATATTTATATTGTCTTCCAAATAACTCGTGATATACTTATTTATGAAAACTTTGAATTCTAAAACTAAAAATTTCTTTTACTTTTTATTAAGAATATTATTATGTTGATTATCTTCATTTTAATTAAGATCATCTTATATGTAACTTGTCTTTTTAATTAAGATAACTAATTTAGATTTATTTTTCTATTTATGTTGATTGATTTGTTTATTATATTAGGAGAATAAAAAATATTGAATTGGTAGGATATAATAAAAGGAAAAAATTAAATTAGACAAGATGTAATAAATAAGGAATAATAAATTAGGTAGATATTAGGCTCAAATGATACATAATCAACCGAAATATCAAAGTTCTGTATTTAGTAGAAGAAACGTTGGAAGCAGACCCATAAATTAGTGTTTCAAACCTTCAAAATTTGACAATTTAGCACATGAACTACAAATATATTTTACACATCTACCCAAAACTTCTTAGTCAAGACACCGATGATATGAATATTTTCGTTTTCTATCTAAACACGTAGCCTACGTAACTTAGATATGAGTCTATTTTTTGTTTATTATAGTGATGAGATATTTTTTCCAGCAAATCTTTATGTTATTGTCTTTATTAGATAGTCAAAGAAAATAATCACCACTCGCCTCTTTTCTTTGTTTTCCCTTTCTAAGTGAAGAGTTTGTGCAGAAGGCCAAAAGATCAAGTTGTGATGATAAGATTGGAGTGCCTGCAATAAGTTGAAAAAATTACTTTTTAGTACATGATATTATCCACTTTCCAAAAAAAAGATCATGATATTGTCTAGTATTAAACACGTACACTAATTTGGTAAAATTATCAAAAAAAGTACAAAATTATCCTGATCGGGCTTTTTTTGCTGAGCTGACTTGATTCAATACTTTCTTATCATTTTTGCTTAATTTTAAATATTAATTGAAGAAAATGACCCGAGAAACAAATTCATTTTGGTCCATTATATTGGTCACATCCAAAAAAGGTACGTGACATTAGCCATCGTCAATCCACGCCCACTAAGTTGATCAATTGATCATTTGGTCAAAGTTTTTACTGACGTGACGTGGTGCTACATTATCTTATCATTTTTCCTATAATTAACATTATAAATNTGGCGTGGTGCTATATTTTCTTATCATTTTTTCTATAATTATAAACATTACAAATATGTTTTGCCCTCCCTTTTCTTTTCTGTTTTTCTTTTATATTTCCTTTAATCTAATTAATAAAATTTGAATCAATAAAAGATTATTAAAAATCTGAGATAAATACAAAAACACAAAATAAATATTAAAAATTTATAAATAAATATAGAAATTTATATTAAAAATAATTATTAATAAAAAAAATCAGATAATACAATTAGAGATAAATATAATACCATAACATAAATCATGAAAAATTAAAAAAAAAAATATAATTGTATATGAAGAAAATATCTATGTTTTCTATGTTCTTTTAAACTTCATTTATATTTTTACATTTATATCTAATTTTATTAATTTTTTATTTATTAAAATCTTATCAATAATGAAAAATTATATAATTTTTATATTTATTATATGATTTTGTAAGATCCACATTATATTTTTATATTTATCACCTATTTTCTTTTCTTTTTTATATAATAAACTATATTAGTTTGATTTAAGGAAAAAGAATGAAGGGCAAAATATGATTTTGTCTTCAATTTAATGTTTAAAATTAAAGAAAAATGATAAGGAAATTTAGAATAATGGCACGTTAAAATAATGCTCCGATCAAGCTTTTTGGACTTTGTTTGATGAATTACCCGATTTAGCAGATGTGGTTTGATGATGGAACATATATTTTCTGAAATGTGATCAATATAATTGATCAAAATGAATTTCTTCCTAGATTTTGTCTTCAATTTAATTAAAGAAAAATGTTTAAAAAAAAAGTATTCAGTCACACCACGTCAGCCAAAAACCCCGATCGGGATAATTTTTTCTACCTTTTTTGATAATTTACCAACTTAGTGTAGGTATTTTGGTATTGGACAATATCATGATTCTTTTTTTAAAAATAAATAATATAATGAATTAGTATATATATTTTGTTACTGGACAATATCATGATTCTTTTTTAAAAAATAGATAATATAATTGATTAAAAAAAGTAATTTTCCCGCATTAAGTTATAGGAAAGTGCAGTTCGATCCCTCGTTCATTGTAATTACCAATTCAAAAACATGAAAGCAGGTACACTATATCAAATTGCTCGGGCCCACCCCAAATTGCGTAGAAAACACAACTTTGTACAGTACCCCGCTGTTTCGGGGCAAAAATGCGTATATATAATGTATGCCAATTCAAATTGTAGATATAGGTGTTTTGTTGGTGGGTTGTCTATATAGGTGATTTCGCACTTTAAGAGTGCGAAATCAATTTTTTTTATTTTTTTAATGGTTTCGCACATTGAAAGTGCGAAACCTAATTTGTAAAAAAAAAAATTAATTTTGATATGATTTCGCACTCTTAAAGTGCGAAATCGATTTTTC
>BMAC01000356.1:18326-31919 GCA_014905375.1 Phtheirospermum japonicum | reverse complement strand
CATATTGTCTTAGTTTAGTTTTAAAATATAATTTATGACCAGTAAAATTAATTTTTAGTTAAATTGTTATATATAATTTTTTGATAACTAGTTTATTGGTGTAACATGTGTAGTATCTCATTTATGAAAAATTTGATTACTGTTTTAGTAAATGATGCGGAGATACATCCCATTAAATGATTCTTTATAAACTATTTGTTAAATTATTATTTATATTTGTGAAATTGATATTTATATTTATTCTTGCATTAGGTATATTGACTTGGTTGATATCATCCTCCATTTCTAAATAATAGACAAAATTCAAGCTATAATTACATATACATACATAATTGTTATATCCCATGTACTATTGAACGAAATAATTATTAAATTGGATAAATAACATTATATGTTCATGTATTGCAAACTTGAATTTGATAGGTTATATTATGTATTCATTTTATTACAAACTTAATTTATTTATTTTGTGATAATTCATTATATTTTAAGGATGGCTCCGTGTCGTCTTCGTGTCATTACAAGGGCAGAAATTAGCGGAGCTCAGAAGTTTTATGATGACTTTTTGTTGTACAAGATGAAGCCAAATCATTCAATACCTGAACACTATTTGGCAATGCTCAAAATGTGGGTCCACATGCTCTATTTAAAAGCATATAATTGCTTTAAAAATGTTGACCGTAAACAATTAACACGAGGAGTTTATTGGTTAAATACTTTAGACGAAGATTATCATGAAAGAGGCATAAATTTGCTACGTGAGCTACGATGTAAGGGTAGGAAGTCAAATGGACCTAATTTGATGAAAGAGTTAATTGAAGACTGGAAAAAGAACATTGGGAGATCCGCCATTTTAGGAATGAGTCATAAGTTGGGAAATGATATTCTCCGATTAAAAAAATTCCCACCTTCTACTTACCCATGGCGAACCAAGTCAGGTGTAAAAAATCATTTGATGGATCCATTTGCCCGTATTAAGTTCAATGTTGGTTCTCAATTTAAAATTTTTAGAGACATTGAAAGATTTGAAGAAATTGCAAAACTTCCGGCGCACGAACTTAGAACGGGTTTTTGGATGCTTAAATGAATCACTTGTTATGATTATTTTTTTTCTTTCCTTTTCTTTTTTCTCTTTTATTTGTTTTTCAATTTATTGTAAATCTTCTTGTATTGATCAAGTTTGAATGAACATAGTTGTATGACTTTTAATGTAACCAGTATTCCTTATTTATGATATTTCTTGTGCCATAAAGCTCCAGATGACAAGACAAGTCAAAGGTGTGATTATCAAGAAACATAAACTATACTAGCTAATAATGGCTAATTTTGACGAAAACCATCCAGATGTTCTAAAATAAACAATGATTACTACAATCCTGCACTCACCCCATGGACCATGGAGATGGAACGAGTCATTTTGGAATTTTTGGGCGCTCAGAATGAAGGTGTTCGAAGAGGTGCAAAAAAAGCACATGTTATCATGAGCGTCCCGCAGGTAAAAACTATGCTCGAACGTCGTTTCATGTTTTCACCCACTATTGCAGAAATTTACGATCGGATTGAAGAAATGGAGATAAGGTACGGTTGGTGGAAGGCAAGACTTTCTGAGGATGGTGTTTTTTGGACGAAGAACGCCGATTGATCTGTATTGATACCACTATCAATAACAATGTCTCTCCAGCCTATGTAAAGTCCACACAGCTGTGTACATCTAATTATTTGGTTTGTGTTGGTTTCATTTCAATTACTAACTTTTTTTTTGTTCATAAAGGAATACGGTGATGATGCATCACGGAGGTATTATTTGTATGACATCCCACCATTAATGAAGACCATGGAAGCAGCTTTCAGTTGATGCGTACTCAATGTGTATTAGTTCGAGTGTGCAACTATGCTTAATTTGCAATGTTTGAATTTGTCACGTCATCTATTTTCTTATTTAATCAAATGTGTAATCTTTTGTTTTTTCTTATTCATATAAAATTATTTCTTTAATCTTTATCTAATATTGCTAATGAAAATACTACACATTTATCAATAGGTTTTTTAACTTTTCATGTGACAAGACCTGACATTATTCCACACGTTTTTCAACTTTCTTTGTGACAAGACTACACCATAAGCATTATATTTTCATCTTTAGCTTTGACAACGACAACACATTCAATACAACTGTATTGTGAGATTGTAACTCATCTATAAATTTGGAACATTGGAAATCATTCTTTAAAACCAATTCACACCCTCACAGCTTTGGTTTTCTCCATCATCTAAGAATTCTCATAACAAAAAGAAAAAATGAGTTCAAATCAGCCTAACAATGTACCATATTTTGAATCCGAGGAAGATTTCTTTTTCTACGATACGAATTCAACCGAATGGAGCATCCATATGGATACTAAGCTTGTTGACGACCTCCGTGAGAGTAAGATCAATGGTGTCTGCAATCCCAGAAGAGGATTACGCAACAATATCACGTGGATCTTGTTGGACAAAATCAATGGTGCGTTCGGGAAAGACTTCACGATGGACAACATAACCGCTCGAGTTCAACTTCTGGAAAAACGGTACAACCATTTTCATATGATGTTGGGAAACGAACATTGTACTTGGGATCATGAGACCAGCAAAGTACAAGCGCCAGATTGGCTAGTACGATTTTGGAACGACGTTGCAGGCGATGCTGAGTTTACTGCTGCATATCTAAAATATGGAGAGCCTTTATTCGGTTTGATGGATCGGGTATTCAATAAAAATTACTTGAATTGCATTTGTCAATACCACAATCTCATTGGAAATCCGCCATTACGAATGTGATCGCATCCGAGTAATATCAAATTACTGTAATTTTTAATTTAATCTAATCTCCGTTGTTGTTGTATCTTAATTTTATTGTATTTTTTATCTTTGGGTAAAAATTCTTGTTGTTATGGTTGTTTGTTTGCTTTATAATTCTATGTTTTTATGGTTGTTTGTTTGCTTTATGTAGTCGATAACTATCGAATGATAGAAACTTAAAATAAACCACGCACTAAAAAACTTCAACACACTTAAAATAAAATTACACAATACGAAAATAGTTGAAATACATACGTAAACAATCTGGATAATGTGCAGGTTTTATTAATACAACATTATTAGTGTCTAAGATGTCTTCCTGTGCCACACCTCGGTGCCTGAATATCTGCTTGAGCATGAAGATAGTAGGGATGCCCTCCTGGGAAATCGTGTCCTTGCGGGGATTTAGTTGTATCAGAGTCACTCGATTGCACATCTCGATAACCTCCCCTAAACCCACTGTTAGGAAATGGTATGGGGGAAATAGATGTATGTACATTGGGACGTTCAAAACCACCTATGTGCTCTTGTACACCTATCGGATACCCCAAATTCATACCAGATTGGAGTAATCCAGTAAATGAGCCGTACTCAGCTGGCTCCCCCATGGAAGGCGTATAGTATCCTGGAGTTCCGGACACACCGAAGTGCGGTGGGTAGGTCGAAGTTGATGGCCCTTAATTTTGATTGAATAATATTAATAAGTATTTATGCTTGTCTCTACTGATTTTCATCAAAGTATTGAGAACTATATTACCTGGATAAGATTGATGCGTGGATGTGGTGGCACCCGCGGCATATGTGGAAGGGGGAGGCATTTGTGTTGTGCGTGTATGGGATCTCTGCCTTCTGCCACCTCAAGAAGTTGAAGTGTGTGCTGGAACAGTCTCGGAAGAAGCCGGAAAAGGTAGTAGCGGAGGTAATTACAGGAGTTGTCGCATTTCTGTGGATTCTTTCATAAACACATGTCATAGTCGATCAATAGAATCTTGATCATCAAGGCTAACATCCCGAACAGTGGTCCACAAACGATCAAAATAGGAAACCTGAAATTGATTAAACTACCATTAAATAATCTCTCGAATTGCATATATGAAAATATTTAAAATTTAATACGGACAAATGTACCATAGCATTTCGGACTGAGCTGTCCACATGCTGGTACCCATTCGTCGCGCGGTAATTATATGGAGTAATCCTACGTCGGGTGATGCGATCGTACCAATCATCATATCCGTCGCATGTCGGTCTACCATCACCAATAGGAGTACCTTCAAACGCAGTTCAAGCCGCATTTTTCCAATAGGTCACCCAAGCTGAGTGGTACTCTGGCCAATCAAATCTGGATCGACCTGCGCGAGTAATGCCATGTAGTACTGATTGTTCGGAAGACACGTGTTCAGGTATGTCTTGGCGCATACCAAATTGTCTCAGTACTCGATTTGGGAGGTGGAACTCCACTACAGCAAAATTGATCAAAGGACACTTGACTTTATACAAGTTAGTGTGGCAACATGTCCCTAGAGTTGCAATGTCGACCGACCCCATGTCATATGGCTCCCACACAAACCGAAATTTATGAAATGATACATTAGGCACTATAGTGTGTGAACTTAAAGAATTAAAGTATTAGAAATGAATATAAACCTGGTAAGGTAATAATTGGTCCAACATATCCCGAATAATACGCAATGAGTGACTCGCAGTATATGTGAACGTGCAGAACTGCATCCAGCATGCACCATAAGGAGGCAAGGGCCAAGCATCCACATCTTCTTCATCTAGAAATAGACGACCTAGTGGAACCCGGGAGTGCACTCTATGAGGAACTACCGTGGTAATCCGAGACCAAGCCCATATCTGTAGTAATAAACATCGTCCCCCAATCACACACTTGTCGGCACTTGATGCGGTGCATAACTCTCGATATAAGGTAGCCAATGAGGCACTAGCCCAACTGTACTTCCTTGATCTGTCGAAATCCTCTAACAAACGTAGGTGAAACAACGATGCAGAGTCACCCGTCGATTCAGGCATCACCATGCTTGCAAGTAGAGTCAGTACAACACCCCTAACATACTGGTCCACTATCATCTGATCCGTGTCATCTGTGATGATAATCCCCTGAAAGTGTCGTCTAATGGCTGTTAGCAGAAGGCGCGATGTGCTCCTGAAGTCTCTTACTTGTGGACTAAATCCTAGAAATTGTTGGCAGTATTGAACCCAATCCTCCTTCGACCGACCAAAGTCTATAGCTATGACAGGCCTCCCTCTCACTGGTAATCCCCATATAATGGCAACATCCTGCAATGTCACCGTGGCCTCACCGCATGGGAGATGGAAGGTATGTGTCTCAGGTCGCCATCTCTCAACTAATGCAGTGATGAGGTGAGGATCAACATCCATCTGACCACACCGTACAACCCCATAAAACCCGAGAGGGATTAGTGCCTGTAAAACCCGTTTGTGCAATGGGTTTTGTTCTCCCTGTACAGACCACCAAAAGGCTAATCCATGCCTGACARTGAGTGTGGCATCTYCTATYTCATCGCTCGCTCCGATTAAAGCTTGCGAACGATGCTCGTCCTGCGCAGTTAGAACCGATGGATCTCGTGGCCCGTACATCTCCGCCTCTGTCATCCTAATAATAATAATAATAATAATAATAATAATAATAATAATAATCATAACAACAACAACAACAACAACAACAACAACAAATGTATTGGGGTTGTTAATTGGCACCTTAAAAGTCTTAGCACGACGGGTACCGGGTATCAACATTGTCACATCAGCAATTTGCGTTTGATGATGATAGAATTGTACTGCTCCGTATAATGCAAGTCTTTGTTGTTCCTCATACTGCTCCATGATTTGACTTGGATACGGTTGATTCCTGCTCAACCAAGCGGATGCCTTCACCATTTTTATCATAGAAAAATTTAACAGTGCGAATGAAGGTGAAACGCACTATGGCAGTAACGGGCAATCGTCGCGCACCCTTTAAGACAGAGTTCATACACTCTGATACATTAGTAGTTAGAACCCCACAACGTTTCCCACCATCATAGGACAATGTCCACTTTGTCTTATCCATCCGCTCCAAGTAAGCATAGGCAGGTTCTGATATCTTCTTGATCTCCTCCATCATCTTTCGGAATAACACTGGTGAAACTGCAGCTCCGGCAAACCAACATAAATCCTTCACTTTGACATTTTTAAATTGGCTATGAACATTGGCACAAACATGTCTCAAACAAAAGCGAGGAAACACCCTAGGTGGTTGGTACTCAGCCATTTCTCTAGTGCAAACTGATAATTCCGGGATGACGATCTGATATGAGGCAAACACCCTGTCTACCCTGAATAATGTGTCTAGAAACCATTTGTAGAAACCAAGACCATGAAGCAATACTCTCTTCGTCTACGATTGCGTAAGCTAAGGGTAATAGTCGTTGGTCTGCGTCTAAGGTCACCGCGATAAGCATCTTGTATATGTACTTTGTGTACAGATGTGTACCATCCACGCTAATAACGGGCCGACAATGGGCAAATACATCAATACATGGTTTGAATGCCCAGAATACATAGTGCATCGTTTTGACGGCGGAGTACTCAAGGCTTTTGTGTTTCCACTCAACGATTGTTTCGGGATTATATTTCTGCAAGGCCTGCATGTACTTGGGTAAAATTTGACAAGAAGTCTCCCGAGTACCATAAACATTCTCACGTGCTCTTTTCACCGCCTGCCATGCTTTATCATATGTACTATCGTACCCGTATCTGTCCTTTATCATTTGTTGGACCAATTTAGCCCGATAAGATGGATCGCACTGCACCATGCCCACAAGAGTGTCAGCAATAAAATCTCTATCGAGGTTTCTGTGACCTAAATCAGTTGGATGCATCTGACATTCGTGATAAGGCCCTAATTTGGTGATCTTCCACATAGCACGTCTTTTGCTGTAACTCGCCCTCAAAAACCAATTGCACTGTTGAGAAGACACACCTGGCGAACTGGACTTACACACAACTCTCCACACTTTTGGTGAGCTTTCCACCACTCTAAACATACGTTTCACCCATTTTGCATGATAGTCTTTCACCGCACTCTTCAAATGTTTTTGGTCCCTAAAAGCATTCCCTTAGTCAGGACACCTTCTTGGAATCGTACATTTTCAAGGGCTTAGGAGCCCCAATTGAGTCAATCGGTACATCTGTGTAGCTTGAATCAAAAAATGAAATTTCACGACTCATTCGAAAATTTCCAGTCAATGTGGGATTTATTTTAGCAGGACGCCCATAATGTTGGGCAGCTTCACGAACGTCAAACTCAACATGCGCATAGGCACCATCATCATGATCATCATCGTCACCACTATCGTCAGAGTTAGTATCGCTTCCCAACTCATCGGGTTCAGAACTAATAGGCGAGTGTGGCACAAAATGATCGGCCACGTGTYTATCATCGATTTCTACATCATTCTCTACGGCATTATCATGACTCGATCCCCAAGTATTTATGTCATGCTCCTGACTAACGACATTTGGAAAATCTTGTGTGCATATAGGTATACTAGACACATTTTCGTCCCGTAGAAGCTCGGCATATTGATAATAATCATGATCTATCGAGGAAAATGTGTTGACATTTCCAACTCGAGGCTCAGATTCGACATACAGCTCAAGAAAGTCTAGGCCTAAGGATGGATCTAAGAATCCCCATAAATCTTGATCATTAGCAAGTGAAATAATACCACACATGTTATTATAACAGAACTTAGCGGAGACTTTTAAAACTACTTCATTTATATTATTATTCGTAACTGTAAACAAAATATCGGTCAACTCCTCAAAATTTGTCTGACGAGAAATCCTTCTAGAAGCAATTGCCTGGCGGTCATACCTCACTTCGTAACCATTTTGCAGAATTTGGCCGCCAAAATACACGACTATGGTGATCATATTTGAATTCGACATTGTCTATATATCCTAAAATATTAAGCACATCACTAAATATTAGAACTCACGAATTATCACTTCTATCATTTTTATATTTTATCACTTCATAACCATTTTTAGATATTTAAATTTATTTTTTTATATGTTAATTATCCACGACTAGGGTTTTGGTATTTTAATTTTTTTAGAAATTAAAAACATCGATTTTTAATTTTAATTTTAATTTTTTTATTTTAATTTTTTAAAATTTGTTATTTAGTTTTTAAAATAAAAATTGGAATCATGTGCGATTCATATTTTTTTTAAATTATCAAAAATTACAATATGTGCGCAATTTTTTATTTTATTTTTTTTCTATATTTTTATGGTCCGATTTTTTTTAATATTTTAAATATTATAGTTATTTTTAAAATATGTGCGAATTTTTAACTTTTAAAAATTTAAAAATATGTGGGTTTTTTTAATTTTTTAAAAATTATCAAAAATTACAATTTCTCAAATCGATTTTTAATAATTCATAGTATCAAATTTAATTTTTTTTAATTCCGATTGTGATTTTATCTTACTAGTAATATCCTCAAATTGATTTTTAATAATTCGTAGTATCAAATTTATTTTTTTTCCAATTTTAAAATCTCCCACTACGTATGCGATTTTTGGTTTATTATTTTTTATGTCCGATTTGTAATTTATTATTTTTAAATTTATTTTTAGTAATTTTATTTTTTTCAAATATATTTAATTACGATTGTGATTTTATCTTTTTAGTAATATCCTCAAATCGATTTTTAATAACCCGTAGTTTCAAATTTAATTTTAATCTAATTTTAAAATCTTACACTATGTATGCGATTTTTGATTGATTATTTTTTTAATATTTTTATACGTTTGAAGGCCGAATTATTTATTTTATTTATGCATATCTTGGGTTTTGTCTATTTATAAAATCTAACTAAAATTATAAAAAATATATAAATTTCTGTTCATTATTTGGTAAAATGGGCAGTAGGTCTTATTTTTGAATATCTTAGGTTCATGCGGTTATCCAATATTATTTGGTAAAGTGGGCAATAGGTTTTATTTAACAATAATTTATTAAAAATCGTTGAATATAATTAACAACATCAAAATTATGGCATGCATAAATATAAAAACAAATAGACATGATAACATCAATAAATTATAAAAACAAGAAATAGACACGATACATCAACAATTTATAATTAAAATACGTATAGGTGCATATCTCATACATGATGCATTATAATTGTTGGAAATGTTAAAGGGGTTCTCAAAATTAAATGGGTTCTCAACATTAAATAATCATGGAACTAAATACATGGATATCATAATTAAAAAGGTTCTCAATTTGTTGAAGAAACTAATTGAAACTAAAAGCAAAACTTATCCAACAACATTTATGGCTCCATATACAATGTAGATATCACAATTTATTTCATTACCTAGAAATAATTCATGAATAATAAATTAATCATGCATAAATTTTATTTCATATCATGAATAATAATTTAACCATGCATAAATTTTATTTCATAAATAACAAGTAACGTAAACAGAAGTCTTATTTCAAAAGATTAACATACCTTAAACAATTGCTAACAAGAGGTGTTGAAAAAAATGTAGGGAAGATTAAGCTGTCTGGAGAAGAAGAGAAAAATTACTTGTAGTGTTATATAAATTTGGAGAACATGAAACTGTTTGGAGAAGAAGAAAATGAAGCTGTTTGGAGAAGAAGAAGAAAAAAAAGATGAGAGGAAAAAATTTTTGCTTTCAAAAATGACTGATTGTGGTGTGGTGGATGAAGGCAAAAATCAAAATTCAAATGACGAGAGGAAACCGATGCATGCATGTGACTTGAATGACATTGGCATGTAATTTTTCATGTGACTGTTGGTTATGCTGGTCAAAAGAGCAGAAATAATTTGGAGGCATGTGTCATGTGAATACTATTGTGTATATATAAATATATTTATCAAATCAATTTCCCAACGTAAAATATATATTTTTTTTTATAAAATTAGATTTCGCACTCTTAAAGTGCGAAATCATATATATAGAATTTTTTTTTTTAAAATCGATTTCGCACTCTTAAAGTGCGAAATCATATTAATTTTATTTTTTTTTATAAAAATTAATTTCGCACTTTAAGAGTGCGAAATCAAATTATAATTTTTTTTTTTCGCACTCTTAAAGTGCGAAATCGTATAAAAAAAATATATATTTTTTTATAAAAATTGATTTCGCACTTTAAGAGTGCGAAATCATGTGAAAATTATTATTTTTTTTTTTTAGAAATTAGGTTTCGCACTTTGAATGTGCGAAACCATTAAAAAAAAATTGATTTCGCACTTTAAGAGTGCGAAATCACCTAAATTGTCAACCCGCCCACACAACACCTATATACACGATTTGAGATGGAATATACAGTATGTACGCATTTTTGCCCTGTTTCGGAGAGATCCGAAAGCCAAGCCCACGAGATACAAATACCCTGCTGCCTGTGACCCCCAGGGGCGGATGATCAATGGTACAAGGGTGTACAAATGTACCCCAAAATTGAGAATTTTTCCTTAAAAATATAGGCCCCAAAAATAAAAATATAAATTTTGAACCCTTTTATAATTACAAAAATGCCATTAATAAGTTAGAAAAAAAAGGAAAATAAAAGACATTAATATGATTTGTAACAAAAAGACAAAAGTAAGAGTGACTCTCACACTTCCCTCCCAGAATACGTACGGTTAGTATGCTTTGCCCAAAAAAAACAAAAACTAAAAAAGAAAAAAGTATAAATCAAAAGTCAAATTGTTAAAACAAAACAAAGCTTTATTTTTGTACAGAGGTGCCGCCTCTCTCCCTAAAGCAGGTTTTTTTTTATCATTCTCTATTCTTTCTTTTTTCTTTTAATTAAATTATGAGTTTGTTAATATGTTTTGCTTATATAATTAAATTGTTGGATTATCTAATTTAGTAATGAATTTGATTTGAGTATTTAGTTGATAAATTATGATTTTTTTTATTTATGTCAAATATTTGATTTAATCATTTTCTTTTGTATAGTCCCTTTTCAATTACGGTTTTGTTTTATAAGTAATATAAAAATTGTTTTTGTAAAATTTGAAGGTCTATATTTTTGAAAATAAGTATCAGTAGACGATGTTGTTTTCAATGTTAACCAACACTGAAATCAACATCAAACAGTTTCAGACTAATAAACATCAGATTTTAGAAAACAGATGTTGAGAACGATGTTAACAACATCGAAACAAACATCACACAGAGTTTAAAAACGTGCAGCGGAATAAATATTAAAAATCGAACACAGCAATTTAAAATCAGTTCACAAGTAAAAGATACTTGTGAACTTGGGTGTACAAACCCGAAAACTGTATTACTTATCTTGTTCACGATCAATACAAAAGATTCAAAGTAATATATGAAAACTGCGGTATCAAAAACTATGATACTAAAATACTTGTCGCCTTGAAGGATGATGATCTTCTTTGTTGGTTACGCAAATCTAAAGATCCCGTGATTAAAATCGTGGCTTCAAGTCTTGTGGCAAAGCTTGTGATGATCTTCTCCGTTGGTTACGCAATTTCGAAGATCTCCTTGATTTGGATCGTTGCCACAAGTCTTTTACTTGCTCGTGTTCTTCTTTGCTTGCGTCGTCATGCTCTTGTTGCGTCCTTCTCAAAAAAACCGTGTATAAAGAATATCGAAGGTGTCCTCTTCTCTTAGTTTTGTCTTGTATTAAATAGACAAGAGTTCTAGAGTACTAAACTTGGTAGACTAGTTAAACAAGTCCTAAATACAATCTAAGAAACTAAATAAAATCTTAGACATAATCTAGGAAACAAATCTAGAGTCCTAATTCTAGTTCCCTAATATATTTTGGGGCCAAGACAGGCAAATAACAAAATAAGAAATTATTATCAAGAATAAAATCCTCAACAATTTTATATGGTTACATTCTTATTGTTTATTACCAATAATAAATAATATTCTTACGCATGTATTCCTTTTTTATTGTGTTGTATAATTTTAAATACTAAATAATATTTTATTAATTATCTTTCGTACCCCCAAATTTAAAATATTGAATCCGCCACTGATGACCCCTACGGGCCCCGCCTTCTAACAAGATCGTTCAGCTGGCTGAGAAAATGCCAGCTCTGTTGAAGGAGTGGATATGGGTATTGCACGTGCCGGGTCATCTAGGGCCGAGGAGAAAACAAGTTTTGACGTTAAGTTGGATCCGGTGCAAAACAAAAGGTAATCAAAGAGATCCGATCGTTCAGGGATCTGGGATTGAAGGAAGCTAAAGATTTGGTCGAGAAAGTGCCTGTTGGAGGAGTTGCAGTGATGTGGTGGTGGTGTACTATTTTGTTTGTCTAGTATAATTATAATGCTCCAAGTCTATTCTCGATTTTTACTCTAGTAGTGTTTTTTCATGTCAAGTTGCTTTCCACAGTTTTGCATCTTTAATATTTTCCTGCAACAAAGACTCAATTCCTTGCTCATTGTTGTATTATTGTTGCCTATGCTGCAAGCAAGAAAATACAGAGGATAAAAGAGCATTATCATATGCAAAATTAGGAGCTGATAACCCACACATAGCAAGATGTTAATCATGCAAATGCTTTGTCGCAATATTAGCAGAAGCTTCCTGCATTACAACACTAATCCAATTGGAAAGCTTCTGGCGAAAATGATAAGAATAATCAACGTTTTGATAAACACAAGTCACTGTGTGAGCTATCCCGATGCTCTGAAACTAAACTAACCCTGCCAATGCAAATTATCGCTCACGAAAACTGTGTTTGTATAAAAATAAGGGATAATTCCCGTATACTACACTTTATTTAACATAATTTCTCATATACTAAACTTAAATTAGTTCTTCCTATTTAAGTTAAACACATCATATCAAATCGAAAATTACAATTAAAATACTTGAATACCCTGTCTCTCATTCCTATTTATTTTCGTCCACTCTCCCCACTTTCTCACTCAAATTTGCGAAACTCTATTTCACTTTCTGTAACTAGCAAATTACTTAAATTTGCACTTATTAGCATAATCAGCGTAATATGAAATTTTACGTTTCGACCGACGATCGGCATCGACGACTGGTTGGATGACGTATTAGGAAATCGCACAATGTAGTATGTAATTTGACGACGGCGGGTATGAAATTAACATATAATGGTAACAATTTTGGTTTGATTAAATTTGGAAGACAAAAATAAAAAAAAAATTGAAAGAAAAAAAAAAGGTTAATAAAAGTAAACTAGTACTCTCCTGTAATAGTTTGGTTAAAATGAGATGTTATAATTTCGAGGAAGCTGTCAAATAGTCCTCCAAGTGGAGGTCCATTTGTCAATTAGTATTACATTCAATTTTAAATCAAATAATCCCTACTTTTTGTCAAATCGTCTGAATTATGATAGTGATATGGATATACCACAATACCTTTCGGAAAAATAAATAAAAATAAACAAACAAATAAATAAATAAATAATAATAATAATAATAATAATAATAATAATTGGAGCAGCAGGTGGCTGCCGCCAACCTCCGGTGCTAAAATCTTTTTTTGGCGATTTCTCGCCCAAAGAATTTCCTACTTGATTTCTCGATTCTCGCAGCTGCTTTATGCTTCTTACTATATGTCCATAAAGTTAGTGTAGTTTTTTTTTTCAACCAAAATAATTTCTTACTATATATTTTTTTTAATAAAGTGCGAAAATTATATTAAAAAAGGAGAAA
>BMAC01000355.1:1215621-1276517 GCA_014905375.1 Phtheirospermum japonicum | reverse complement strand
GGATAGAAAAGGGTGCGAGAACGTAGTCGCCGACCACCTCTCTCATTTGGAGGTCGGGAATGGAGAGAAAGAGTCCCCACTCATCGGAGAAAACCAAGCTCACGAGAACCTTTTCGGTGTGTCCGTCACACCATGGTACGCCGATATTGCTAACTACCTTGCTAGCGGGGTGCTCCGTCCAGACCTGTCTCATCACAAGAGGAGGAGGTTTCTTGCCACTTGTCGAGGTTATTATTGGGACGACCCTCTTATGTTTAAAATCGGGAAGGATGGTATGTTGAGAAGGTTCATTCCGGAAGAGGAAAAAGAGGAGATATTGACTCATTGCCATGATCATCTAGCCGGAGGGCACTTCGGTGGCCAAAAGACCGCTTATAAAGTTCTCCAGTCGGGTTTCTATTGGCCTAATCTTTTCAAGGATGCTCACGAGCATTGTCAAAGTTGCGATCGATGCCAACGAACGGGTAGTATCGGGAAGCGGAATGAGATGCCGATGACGTATAACTTGGCCGTCGAGATCTTTGATGTCTGGGGGATCGATTTCATGGGTCCCTTCCCGAAGTCTCATGAGTACGAATACATATTGGTTGCGGTGGATTACGTCTCTAAATGGATAGAAGCAATCCCGGCAAGGAGAAATGATGGCGAAATGGTAGTAAAGTTTGTTCGGAGCAACATATTCAGCCGATTCGGAGTTCCGAGGGTGCTAATCAGCGATGGTGGCAAGCATTTTAACAACAAACTACTTAAACGAGTGTTGAAGAACTATGGAGTCGTGCACAAGGTTTCCACTCCTTACCATCCACAAACAGCCGGGCAAGTCGAGACGAGTAATCGTCAAATTAAAAACATTCTCGAGAAAACTGTGCAACCCAACCGGAAGGACTGGTCAACGAAGCTCACCGATGCCTTGTGGGCCGTCCGTACGACCTATAAGACGGTTATTGGAATGAGTCCCTATCATCTGGTGTATGGGAAGTCGTGACATCTGTCGGTGGAAATGGAGCATAGAGCGTGGTGGGCAATCTGAGCGTGTAACTTTGATTTGAAGCAGGCCGGAGAGGGGAGAAAACTCCAACTGGAGGAGCTCGAAGAATTACGGAACGAGGCATTTGATAATGCCCGGTTGTACAAGGAGAAAACGAAGCTGCTCCACGATAAGAAACTCGTACCGAAAGAGTTGGAGGAGGGAATGCAAGTACTCCTTTATAACACTCGTCTTGCCATGTTTCCCGTGAAGCTTATGTCCAAATGGAGCGGGCCGTACAAAATCGAGAAGGTATCCCCATTCGGAGCCGTGACGTTAATCGACCCAAGACGGACGAACATTTTCAAGTGAATGACGCTCGAGTCAAACCTTACCGACATAGCGTGTTGCAAACAAACGCTCTCGAGCCAGTAGTCGTAGACGAGGAGGACCTGAGCGACTTGCCCCCGACGGGGTCTTGATCATCGAACCAGGGTCGTCGAGCGAACGACGTTAAACAAATGCGCTCCGTGGGAGGCAGCCCACGACTTTCTAATTATTTTCTTATTTTTCTTGTAATTTAGTGTATATTCTATCTTTAAGTAATGTTAACGGAGTTTTTGGGTTTGTGTAGGTTCAATTCTGGAGTCTTGGGAGAAAAGAGGATCGAAATTGGAGATGGACTGCTGGAATTCAGTCGATCGACTGCATATCTAGTCGATCGACTGGAATGCCTGTCGATCTACTGCCCAATCGACAGACGGGTTCAAATCGACTGGATTCCAGAACTTTTTAAGCTTTTTGCAAGAGTAGTCGATCGACTGGTCATTTGCTGCTCGACAGCCAGTCGATCGACTGAGGAGGAGAAATCGACTGGATTCCAGAACTTTTTAAGCTTTTTGCAAGAGCAGTCGATCGACTGTCGGCAGTCGATCGATACCGAGGAGAGCAGCCGATCGACTGCCCGGACTGCCCAGAGAATGCGGATCTATATATAGAGCAGTCGATCGCCAATCCTCCAGCCATATCGATAAGAGAGAAGAAGGCAGCATATATAAAAAAAAGAAAGAAAGAAAGAGGCGGAAAATATAAATAAAAAAAATCCTTTTAATTGCTTTCGTTTTTCTATATAGCTTAATTTCATTTTCTTTGAATATATTCTCAAAACATAAAACAAATTTGAAAAATAAAATCCAAACAAATTAGAAAATTCAAAAACTCAAAAATATTTTCGTTTTTGTAAATAGTTTGTTTTTGTGCAAGTTTTCCACCTTGCTTACCTTGTAGATAGCTTGTTGATTGCCTCGGCTCCCGGTGACGAATTTTGCACAACCACGATAACACGAGCTCGGACATAGGGGCGTTCTCTTTTCCCTACATCTTTTTACCACTTTTATTAGCTTAAATACGCAATGTGGACATTGCTAGGTTTTAAGTGTGGGGTGGTTAGAGTTCGTCCTAGGTTTTTAATTTTGTCATATGCTTGCTTTTTTTAATTTGAGTAACGTGTGTGCTATTATTGCTTGGACCCTTGGCGAAGTGACACGGTTTTTGATGATTTGTTAGGATGTTTAGATCTTCGATCGAATTTAGTGGACTTAGGTGGTTTAACTTGTTGGGATCTCCATTCGGTTTTAGCTTCGTGCTATCCTTATGCTCGTTTAGAACTAGTGCCTCGACTAGCCCTCGTCATTAAACACTCTCTATAGGTTTTTATTTTGTAATTTGGAGTCGTCAATTGCTCCACGTGCTCGATCGGGAATTTTGTGAGTTGCTAGTAGCAACGAATGATCGGAGTCGTTGAAAACTTCGTATTTTCATTCTTATTTACTATTCAAGTACCTTACGTCTATGGTACCAAAAAAAACAAAAAATAAAAAATAAAAAAAAGAGACGAATAAAAAAGGATACGTTATAAATCCTTGAAGTTGTTGAATAACACATTTTCCTTTTCGACTTTTAGTATATATTTTTAAAGAGAGGTGTAAATGATCTTGGCTAGTAGGGAGCCGATTAACGGTTCAAGCGTGGATAGACCTTAGCCGAGTCAAGGACGGGGGGACCGACTTGGTGAATTGTTTACGTTCTTTTAGGTTTTGGGAGTCGATCTAAATTTCCTTAACAACGCACATTGTCGTCCTTTTAGCCAAAGCTAACAAGCAACGTAGCGTACGACGTCTTGAATTATTTTGTGCATTAGTTTATGGTTGATCGGGGGGGTAGTTTTGTAATTTTACGTTAGTTTTGCTTGAGGACAAGCAACCGTTTTAAGTGTGGGGTGGTTGATTTGCATCTTTTTGTACATATTTTTGCTATCGTTTTTATATCATGTTGCGTGTGTTTCACTTGCTTTTAGGTGTTTTAGGAGTCGAGTTGGCCGTTTTTTCGTTATTTCTAGATTTTCTTAGTTTTTGTACGTTTTATTATTAATTTTCGTAGTTTTTCACTTTTTCATTTTTCTTGGCCGTAGGACGTCCAAGCGGGGCCCACGCTCGTTTGGGATCGTTTTCACTCGACTCGGGAATGGACGGACAAAGCAAGAAAGCACAACGGACGAGGCTCGATAAACCGGCGGACGCGAAAGGAACGAAAAATCGAGCCGGGCGCAGGAATCCAGTCGATCGACTAACCTTATAGTCGATCGACTGAACCCCCAAAATCGACTGGATTCCAGGGACTTATGGCATTTTGGACGATGCAGTCGATCGACTGCCTACTTGGCCGATCGACTGCTTTCGATCGACTGGGTCCTCTCAAGATCGACTGGATTCCAGGGCTTCAGGCCGTTTTGACATCGCAGTCGATCGACTCCTTTTGCAGTCGATCGACTGAAAAGCAGATTTTGAGATTGAATAAGTAACCAGACGTCTTTTCAAATAAGGCAACTTGCAGAAGGCCTTTCTTCCCCAAGAAAGCTCCTTCAAACCAGAAAACATTTCCTTTTTCATTTTTAATCAAGAAAAATTCTAGCAAATTAGTTAATTAGTAATAGATTAGTTAAGCTTTAGATCTTAGTTAGTTAGTTGTTCAAGCTTTGATTTAGACTTCTTTTGTGAAGAATCCTTCAAGCTTTCAAGCTTTTCTCTTCAAGCTTTTCTCTTCAAGCTTTTGTTGGATCATACATTTGGTAAACTCTTTCCATTAATATAGTTTTATTTCCTTGTTATTTCATTTAAGTGTGTGTTGATGTTTGATCGTAGTTTAGTTGTTAAATTGATCATCAAAACTCTTATTTTCATCTTTCAGCTTTCTAGCTTTTGAACTTATACTTTTAAGTTGTTAAGTTGTTAGATCAATCTTTAAGTTTTAGAATCTTTATATAATCCTCCTTTTTAGAACTTTAAATTTTATTAAATTAATGTTGACTTTCTCAAATAAGCTAGACTTTAATTTTTCCTCTTTTTCCTTAATTTAAATTATAAGCTTTCTTAGTTAACTAGTTTAGATTAATCATTTTTAAACAAGTTTTAATTTCCTTTCCGTATTTTAATGCTTTTAAATCTCCTATTTCAATTTAAAAGTTTAGTTATAAAATCCAAAACCGAATCAATGACTACTGCTTTCCTAGTTTAGATTAGTTTAATTTCAATCGACAATAAGAGCAAATAAGAAACCGATAAGCCGATAACATCCATCCTCGAGAGACACGACTCGGGAAGAACTCGCCGCCCTACAACCGGCTCCGTACTCTTGCGGAGACGGATTCTCAAATTAGAGCGTCGAGAATCCATCGATCATTGCTCATAGGCTTTCTACGGCCTATAATCCTCAAACAAATGGACAAGCCAAAACTTCAAACCAAGAAATCAAGTCCATCTTGGAAAAGACCGTCAAAGCAAACCGTAAGGATTGGAGCATCAAGCTGAAGGATGCGCTGTGGGCGTATCGCACGGCATTTAAAACACCAATTGGGATGTCGCCGTATCGCCTCATTTTTGGGAAGCCATGTCACTTGCCGGTGGAGCTCCAACACAAGTCGTTTTGGGCCGTGCAGCAATGCAACTTTGATTTTGATGGAGCCGGGGCGCTAAGGAAGTTGCAACTATGAGAATTGGAGGAAACCCGGAACGAAGCGTTTGAAAACTCGCTAATGTATAAAGAGAAGACAAAAGCGTTTCATGACTTGAAGATTTCAAGGAAGGAATTCGTAGTGGGCAAGAAAGTGCTACTTTTTCATTCTCGCTTTAAGCTATTTCCCGGTAAGTTGCGTTCAAGGTGGGTTGGACCGTTTGTTGTCACCCAAGTATTCCCACATGGTGCGGTGGAGATTTTTAGCCCGAAGATGAACAAAACGTTCAAGGTGAATGGACACCAACTCAAACCGTATTATGAAGGGTTTCGCTCTGTTGATGAGGAACAAATGGAGTTGGAAGCACCACCTATGACGTGATCATGGGAATAAGTCGAGCCAACGACTTTAAACAAAAGCGCTTGTTGGGAGGCGACCCAACGTTTACTTGTTTTATTTTCTATTTTCTTGCAGCTTTGGAGGCGATGACTTATTTTGGATATGTGGGCCACTTTTCAAAGGACCGAGCATCATGATCAATAGGACCAAGACCCTCGGCATTTCCCCGGGTGATTTCTTTTCCTACTCTTTCCCCATGATATTATGATGTGCTTGTTCTTGTTTTGCATTCGCTTGAGGACAAGCAATGTTTAAGTTTGGGGGAGTGAGTTTTTGTGGTTATATTAAGGAGTTTTGCACTAAAGATTTGATAAATTTTGACAATTTTTGTGATAAACACCGGGGGATTAAAAGAAAATGATTAAGAGTACTTGCTTGAATTGCCTTGATGAATTATGTTTCGGTTAAATTCTTTAGTCATCATTTGATTTAGGAATCAAAGGTACGCATGTTAGTGCTTTTGTGATTCATATGTGGGGCGTCAATTCTAGATTATTGCGTTATTGATATGTACTTGTGGTTGCCGTACTTAATATGAGTTTGTGTGGGGCCTTGAAGTTGGCGGTTGCGTGATGATATCTCGTTAGTAGAAACAGAAGTCAAATAAAGTCTGGTTGGGGTATACCAGCATGGTGAAAGTAGAAAATTGAAAAATCAAAAAGAGTTGAGGTGCCGAAACAGCTGCCTATCCGTATTTATCAAGTGTATTCGCTTACAAATTCCAAAGAGCGAAGTCCAACGAAGATGCTAGTAGCTCAACAATTCATGCACGTGCTCAAAAGGCACATCACACTATCAAATTCTCAAAACATGGTGGAGGTGAACTCAACAAATCAAACACCCAATCAAGACAATCCTCCTATCCAGCGCCTTATCATCATTATGAAGTCAAGGACGGTAGTGCGGAGCTGCGGGCCTCAACTGAAAAAAAATAAATAAATAAATGGGAGAGGATGAGATATTTGATCAATTCCAACGATGGATAGAACCAAACCATTGAGTAGCGAGGGGGCACCATAGTGCATTGACGTGACGTGTATAAAAAGGCCTTGCCAAGCTACCGGGATCACCTAGGCCAATACATGAAACGTCTAGGATTTCTAAAAATATAGTGGTGTCTAGAGTCCGAACGAATTCACTTGGGTAATTTGAGTGAGTTACTTATATTATGTTTGTCCTATGCTTTAATTCTTCATATTGCTTGAGGACAAGCAAGGTTTAAGTCTGGGGGATTTGACAAACGAAAAATTACACGCTAATTGACGGTTTAATTCCGGTGATTTTATGTGCTTAATATTATCATATATGTTTATTTCTCGTATAATTGTTATTATGAGCAATCAAGCACCAATCGTATATTTCTTCTTTATTTTGCAGTAATTGGTGCTATATTTATCGAAGGATGTCTCACAAGGAAGTAGAGAAACGAGGATTGACGAATCGATGAGAGAAAATTCAAGAATCAGGATGGTGCGTCGATGACGCGTCGATGCCGAGGATAGACCGCGTCAGTCAACGCGATGTGCGGTGTGGCGCCGAAGGCTGGCTCGCGTCAGTCGACGCTATGTCGACGCTCATGTTCTGAAGCGTCGATGGGAAGGGTGTCAGTCGACGCTATGTCGACGCTCATGTTCTGAAGCATCGATGGGAAGGACGTCAGTCGACGCTAAGTCGACGCTCATGTTCTGAAGCGTCGATGTCGACGCAGGCAGGTGATTCGCGTCGACGCCGAGGGCTGGTTCGCGTCAGTCGACGCTCCGTCGACGCCGACTCAGCAGAATTATTTTAGGATGAATGTTGGGCGGCAAGAAAAAGGAGTTCTATATAAACCCCGACCCTATTTCGTCCCAGAGGCATAATACAATATATCCTAGGGTTCTTAGGAGGTCCAGAGAGGTCCCAACTCGCCCCAAGTCATCCACACGCAAGGGAACTTGAAGATTGACGTTCCAAGACGCAAGATTCAAGTTCAACACATCATCTCTCCTATTTTATCAAGGATTATGTTTGTTTATCTGAACCTTTTCTTTTATTTTCTTAACTCCATGAGTGAGTAAACTTATTATCTAGTTCTAGTGATGTTGAAACCCTCGTGAAACTATGTTTAATTGATTTATGCAATATTGTTGTTCGTTCATCATATGCGATTGTTTGTGTTGTTATATTTTCAATTTATGATTGCTTAATTCTTAATTTGGCTTGATCACCTAGATTAGGGATTGGTTATCTATTTCTAGAAATAGGATTGCTTCCCGTGTAATTATCGCAATTACTATTTCTCTGAAGCAACTAATGATTGTAAATCGTTAGGGACAATACATCATAAGTTAAATAAACCGAGCTTGTGAGTTTATTGCTTAGATTAGCCTATTTACCTGATTCTTATTGTTGTTGATGGATTAAATCTAGAGAGCTTATTATAGGTTGTTCATTGATTAGGTTTAATTAAAGAGCTTGTTTTAATTAAATACATATAAGGGTAAATTCGAGTAACAGAGCTTGTTGTTACTTAGGGTTTTTAGTTGCATGTGATGAATGGATTATGATATTGTGGTTGGTTAAATGAGTGAATCGAGGGTGGAAACTGAACTAGAACTAGGCCTTTATTATTATTAAATTCTTCGTTAATTGTTTTCTTGCTAGTTTAATTGCTTGTTTTTTTATTAGTTAAATTAATTCATCATTCCTTACCCCAATTATTTATTTAAACAAAATACGAATCGTCACAATCTAACCACACTCCTCGTGGGTTCGACCCTTACTTATCGCTACTACTAGTTAGTGGAGAGAAGCTGAGGAAAATAAATATTTAATTTGACGCTTGACGACGGGCGGTCAACGACCCCAACACTTGATCGACATTCGGGATTGGCAACCCCGAATCGTAGATTAAGTGCTCGGTAAAAACCGATTGATCGTGGAGACGAACCGAACACCCTAAACCCTCATTCTCTTCATTTTCATTTAAATCACTTTTCATTCGAGTCTCCTTTTAAATTCAAGCTTTAGCATAAACATCAAAATTCAGTCAATGATTAATGCTTTCCTAGTGTAGATTTAGTTTAATTGCGATTAACAAGAGAGTAACTAAAAACACCTACCGCCGATAATATCTATCCTCGAGAGACACGACTCGGAAAAGTTTTCCGCTTTACAATCGACTCCGTACTATTGCGGAGACGATTTCTTAGAGTGCTAAGAAATCCTCGAAAGCGTATTGCAGAGAAATATCATTTTGAAAAAACAAATCCTGATATAAATGGCCATACCCAAAGATCACTGCAATGTCGTATGCAAGCCATTCTCAAAGTTCAAGAAAATTTAATGGTTGTCTTCAACAAATTGAATATCTGAATCCAAGTAGTGCAAATGAACAAATACTCGTAAGTAGTTATTTAAATACGCTTTATTTCTATTTATATTTTTTGTCCAAGTAAAACTTTTCTAATTCTAGCATCTTTGCAATATTAATGCAGTTTGAGCGCACAAATGAGTTGTTGATGCAACAAAGAGATTATGCTAACAGATTTTTTAAATTTGACCACGTATGGTCTCTTATGAAAAATTATGTGCAAAGTGAAACGATTGGTGGAGTCAATTCATTTGCGGAAGAAGAAAATGTGTCGGAGTCACCTAATCCTTCAAATCCTTCGTTATCTTCATTTTCTATCAATTTAAGTGATGAAAATGAAAATATTAATAGTGGAGGTTCTTCTTCACAACGACCCGAAGGGGTCAAAAAATCCAAATTAAAAAGGAAACAAAATGAGGATGCATCTATTTTCGCAAAAACGCTTAAGGAAGAAAATGAGAAATTTCGAGAAATATTATTAAGTTCAACTGCAAAAGAAAAAATCGTGATATTGAGGTTCAAATGAAAAAAAGTTGAATCAAGAAATCGTAAATCCAAAATAAATGAATTGATGAGAGAAGATAACATTTTAATGATGAATTTGGACACCATTTCTGATCCAGTACGACGCGAATTCTTCCGATCGAAGCAACAACAAATTATGCAGAAGCGAAGACAAGCACAACAACCACACCAACAAGGCTCTAGTACATTTAATATGTTTGGTCAATTTTTTCTAGATGTTGGAGGGGATGGAGCTGGTTCCAAATTATTAAGAAAATATTATGTTTGTTTTATTTGTATTTTTAATATTTTCTGTTTATTTATCGTATGTAATTTAAATTTGGTACTTCTATGTTATAAATATGTGTGTTTTATTTGTATTTTTAATAATTTTGTGTTTGGTTGTCTTGTGTAATTTTATCTGTATTGGTAATTCTATGTTTCTATATTTTATATTGTAATTTTATGTGTAGTCTTTTTAATATTGTTACTTTTATTTTTATTATTATTATTATTATTATTATTATTATTATTATTATTTTATTACATTAAATTAAAAATAATATATATATTACATAAAAAAATAACATAAAAAAGATATAAATATATATATTACATTAAATTAAAAAAAATACAAAAGTAACGCAGAATAGTGCAGCGCAAAAATTTGGCGTTGCATTGTATATCATCCCTATAATAGCGCATGAATTGACGCACTGCTGGAGCACCAATTCTGCTCTAAATAATGGCCAACGCTAAATAAGAGCACTGCTGGAGCTGCTCTTGATGATAAAATTTAGGTTTTTGATATCCAATTAGTTTGACCTCGGTCTAATTCCCGCGCTCTTCGGGGAGCGCCCCTCGCCTAAAAGAGCTATTATACTGTACATCTAAGAGCGCCTAGTAATATACAGTTGACATACATGTTCATTAGTATATACAAAAATGTTTAGCATTTTGTACTAAAAAAATCAACAATTTTATCAATTTAAACAAAAAAGATTCTTTAATTTTTCACGCAAAATTTATCACTTTAAAAACAAATATTCATAATTTTACAAACATATTAAATATCATTCACACAAATTCATTAATTTTATTTTAAAAATTCTTCCTAATCCTAATGTAGCTACATACATAGGATATATGTAATAATTTGATCTTGAACACTGTTCCATGAACCCTGCTGAGCCTTGACTTCAAGGCATGAGATATACCATCAGCCTTGTGCGTTTCCCCGTGTTTTTTTTTTTTTTTTTTTAATTCAGCAACACGATTCTGATATAGAACTATATATATAACAAAATTCAACTGCGCAAACTCAAGTCCGTGATTCATTGTTATTTTATTTCTTTTATATTTTGCACTTGAAAACCATAACACATGCACAGCCCATGCCTTTACATCACCACGATATTATCATCCCTTTTAAGAAACAAAGTCCAGAATTCTGATGTAAGATTCTATCACTGTTTTGTTAAATAAAAAGCAAACAAAAATAAAATGTTTGTATCGCTTTCCAACAAGACAAAGGACCTTATCAGAAAACCATGTTGGCAAAACATCATCACGTTAAATTCTCTGTCCTTAGTGGTTGATTAGAGTGAAAAAAAACCTGAAATATGAATCCTAAATTAAGCATAGGGCAGTGTAAAATATTGAATCGATCCCAAATTGGATGTCCTAATTCAATCAGTTCGTCCTATCAAAATTGTACGCATACAAATAAATAAGGATTATTTTTTATATATAAAAAAAAACTACACTCAATTATTAATCAAAATCACAAATACCTCTTAACATTAATTTCGAAAGTAAAAATTGCACACTCAATAGAAATTTATTTGTTGAGAAACACAAGAACTAGTATCTCAGCAATGGCATTTTTGTTATGAAACATCAATCTAAGCTGCATGATGAAGGAAAAATGACTTCTATTGGCTGATCTCTTGCACGAGTTTTTGAAGCGCTTCATTCGCGAGAGGAACATACAAACAATCTTCGCCATCCGAATTTCTTTTCGTCTTCACCAACTCATGGTCTTTAAATTCTGTCAAATGAGCATTTAACGTAATCTGGCTACTCACCAAAAACCGTTCTCGGCAAATTGCATACAAGTTGTTAAACGGCATCCCTGTAAGAAAGATGATTTAATGATTTATGATGCGCGTAAATATATAATACCGATAATAACAAATAGTACCCTTGAGATTTAAACCGTTATCTTTTGAAAATTACAAATAACACCCTTCACATATTGTTTCTATTTTACAAATTGCACCCTATCGAGGGGATATTTGTAATTAAACTAAACCATAGGGGTAGTTTTGTAATTACCCCTATTATATGAAATTAGTATTAAGATGTAGCCTAACTTGCCTTCTTCATCAGGATGGGCAATCTGATGATCTGCAAGAACTTTAAAAACGCTCTGTGCGTTTGGTGTCAAACTCTGTAATACTATTGAAGCTGTTTTCACGTTTTGTGCGGTGCCGGTGTGAGTGAGAATCAGAGGAAAGAACATTCCTTCGACCTTGTAGGGTGCATAGGTGGGGACATGGTACCAATACCAATTGAACTGAGTGTGAACCATCTTCTTATCCCATACTGCACGAAAAAAACAGGGCTTCACATGATAATTTAATTACACTGGCAAATATAAAAAAATCATTATATATATCATCATCCAGCTTTTGGTATTTGGGAAGAAGGAGCTGCAATAATTTAAGTGGTTAATTACAAAATATACCCTTGAGGTTTAATTTAACTATCTATAAAAAAACATTCTTTCAAACTTACAAATGCCCTCCATTTTACAAAATGCACCCTTACGGGAATGTTTGTAATAAAAGAACATTATAGTGTGTGATTTTTGGTAACCTAAATAATTTCCCCTAAATAAGAATTAAAAAGTCAGATGATACTTACAGAGAGCTGCATTCACATGATCGATAGAAGCCACCACGCGTATATGAGAACAAGCTGCCAGTCTGGCGAGATATTGTTGAGTCTCGGAATCACGCAAGCCGGGCCCATCAATATTGTTAACCAATATACAAACAAAGCATTCATCGTCCTCCAAATGCGGCCCATCCAGGAAAGAAATAAGATCATCCATTGATCGGGTATGAAATGGTTGTTGCTGGTTTTTATTCGCCGATGTACTTTTTTGCTTCATTTTCAATTGATCCCACAAGAGTTCAGCTAATGTAGCCGCAACCTACAAATCCCACATCCTCAAATGTTTTATCATCATAATGATACTGACTGAATTATCTTTTAAATCATTTTGGGTTTTCCAGATGAATATAGCAACAGCAATACAACTGACAAGCCGAGTATTTCAAAATATCAGTGACGGAAAAGCAATAATATGCAATGTCTCAATGTGTTTTGCATAGAACTAAAGATATCAAGTATTAACACCAAGATAAAAAGTACCTAAAAAATCACCGTATATTAAAAATCATGATCAATTATATGTTACACCCATGATCCGTGTTACAAAAGTGAATTTTAAATTTTAACCATAGAGAGGTCAGAGGTGTTATTTATTTGAATCCAGAGTTTAGGCAGCAAATCTAGAACCTATTGCAACAAGAATTAGAACAAATACATATATTAAAACATAATTTTTGCAAATTTGATGCTTACAAACACATTCTATTTATCGGCTTGGTGATTTCATGAATTAGAACAAAATTCAGTAACATATCTCTGGTGTTGGTACCCTATCAGAGACATTGTCCTGCTACAAGACTTATTCCAATGTGTTGTGCCCAACAGAACTAAATAATAAATTTCTAGAACAATAGATAGCACCAAAACTCCTTATTTATACATCACCCATATTTGTAACCATTGATTAGATTTTGATTCAACTCTATTGTCCTGATAATTCCACTTTCTTCCTTTTCTTTACGATTTCTTCTGATTATAATTTATTTCCTAAAAAAGGGATCCCAAAAAAGAAAAAGGCCTTGATTTACTAATAACACAGTGCACTGATATAAACAGAAAATCACAACCTGAACTGATGCAGAAAAGAGCATAAAACAAATACCTGTTTAAGATTTATTGATTGAAGATATCCATTGATCACAATAACAGAATAATCAGTCAAGGCTGTCGAAGCAAAGTCTTCAATCAATGCTTTCTTTGACCCGAAACCATACATCAATAGCCCAAATCCACACCTTTTATTCATATGTATAAAACAATTCAGCAATAAATGGTTAATATGTTAAGAAAATACTCGTGAAGCAAAACACACAAAATGTACTAAAAAAAAAGACGAAGAATAAGAAATTTACCTCAACACAGCAACCCATTCTGAGTATGAATTCTTGTAACTGCGTACCAAATCAATGATTTCTTTCTCGTGCTTCGGCTCAATGTTAGCGTAGGCTTCTCTTAGCTCCTGCGGGTACAGAATATACCCTAATTTACTTAATCAAATCTACGAAGTAATCTCAAAGGGCACAACTGAAAATACCTGTTCGTCAACGAGATTGATCTCCGATAGTTTGCGCGCGGCTTTTTTCCCAGAACCGCCCAATTCTTTCGCCAAAAAGTAGTTTCGTGAGAACCCAAATTCCTCTTCTTCGATGTCGTTTGGCTCCATCCTGCAAATGTGAATGAAGAAGAGAGAAGTGAGTTGAGATAGCAGCACCAAATGTGTGCCCTACTGCCCTAATAATTTTCCCGCGACTTCTAATATTTGTATTTTTTTTTTAATATATGTTTTTTAAGGGCAGCATTCTTGTCACTCCGTACTAACGAATTATCCGTTAGGCCAAAATTTAATAACAATACATCATAGTTCAAAATTCAATACATTATAGTAAAAAACAATACATCATAGTATAAAAATCAATATATCATAGCACGGGTCAGAAATTTATGAAAAATCAATACTTTCGAGTACAAAAACTAATACATTATAATATTGGGTCAAATGGCTTAACGGTTCATGGCCCGTCAATCTGGCCTAACACAAGTATTTACCTTTTTTAATGTCTTTGTTCATAATCACGCTATTGAATTCTCCCCATCCATTATTGATGCTCACTTTGGTATTATTCATGATATATCCCTGTCTCTTGATGCTGATTTTGATGTTACATCGGTTATTACTGATGGATAGCTTTTTGAGTTGGTCTCACCTGTTCCCGTGGTTCATATATTGTCATTTAAGGCCAATTTTCTTCATAAGATAGGCATGTAGAACTGGACCCCCACCACTCACCAAGTCCGTCATAGAGAGTCAGGCCAAAGTTATCTTCTGGATTTTAAAGGGTCATAAGTATGCCTTGGGGAAATTGGATTTTGATCATATTATATCTATTTTTCTTATCAACCCTATCCCCGTTTTCAGCTACATTTTTTCTCTTATTTTGTCTATCTTGAGTGTTGCGGGAGTTAAAATGGAATCCTGCAAGGGTTATGTTCTTGAGCTTGAGCTTCCCCCTCTAGTTGTTAATCCTAAAACTATTAATGCTCAACTCCTGGGCCGTACGATTAAGTTAATGAAACCCTCCAAAGTTGCAACTTTTGTGTCTGGATTTGTGGCCTAGGAGATTGCTATTTGGACTGACTTGAAAGACGTGCTCACAAACATATAGTATATCGCAAGACTGTGCAGCAAGCCCTTAAGCCCAAAAGAAGAGGATCTTTGGCATCTCAATCGAAAAAGGGGAAGAAGAGTGGTACCAGAGACAAAGGAAAGGGCAAAAGTCGAAAGAACAAAGGCGAGAAGACTGTTGCAATGGTTGACTTAGATGGGCAAGTAGATGGTATAGAGGAGTTGCCAGAGGAGGATGAAGCTACTTCGGATGCTTCAACTTGATAACTCCTGCTACTGTTGGTTTGAAAATCAGATCCTACTTTATTACTTATGGAGTGATTCTGTAGTGAGGATCTGATGAACTAAAATTCTTAATTGTTCTGGCTGGTGTTGGTACTTAATACCTTGAATTTTATTTTTTATTTTTGATGTGGGTGGTGACCTTAGTGGTCTTAAACAATCTGGAAGACAAGTGCAGTTTTCATATTGTACAAAGTTTTATGTTTTGGTGTTTGTTTATATAACCTAACTTATCTACATGTGTATTTTTATTCGATTGGAACAAATTGCTTTTTGATTTTTTTATATTTTAGACTTAACTTTAAGTCTGATTGACCCTTTGCATGATTGAGTTATTTTTTATATATGTTGTTACATCAGAATGTGTACTCGTGCCTTCGATAATTTTGACTTGTATGCAGGACTTTATGAAATAAAGAAGTTTTTAACTGAATACCAAAGGGGGAGATTGTATGAAAATGAGGGTTTGCATCATTCGATTCATTTCTTGGAAGCTACATCAAGATTCTAAGTATGAAGTACTTATCAAGTCAAAACAAATATTAAGGAACGTTATACTATTCAAAAGTTCATTATACTCTAATTAGTTTAATTAAAAACTAGTTATTGGTTATCTCCCCATTTTGCTGATGTAGGTACATGCGCTTAGTTGGAATAAAGATTTCTTTATTCTAGAAGAGTTGGGATTTGACAAGAAGTTTAAAAAGGAAGCTCAATATTGTAGCTAGATTCAATTCAAGCTTCAACATGGAAAGTCCATTCTCTAAAGTCAACAAGAATCAAGGGTTGTGAGATTGTTTCCAGGAAGAAAGAAATAAAGAAATAAAGAAATTCTCTTGGGATTATGATTCTTAAGGCGGTTTGTTGAAAAAAGGCCGGCATCGCTTGGCCCATGAAGATATTCGTCTATTCAAGGAAATCGACTTATGTATTGTATATATATTTGATAGGTTTTATTGTAAAAAAGGGTCTTCGAGCTCTGAGCATTAAGAACGTAAGAATACTCGAATATTTAATCTAATTTATACTTTAGGGTTTTAATATTATAGTACATATTTCGATATTAGCTATAATATTAAGACAATATATTATATGCTCTTTAGTTTAAGGTACTAGGGATTTGTATCTTTTTAACCATAGAATGGGGTTCTATAGGTTCTGAATATCGAAAAGAGTTGGTCAGAAAAGTAGTTAAAAGTAGTGTGTAACTACTTTGCCAAGTTACCCCCCTCACCTGGCTGGATTAAGGTGAATACGGATGGCAGTGCTTTGGGCTGTCCTGGTGATTGCATGGCGGCGGGCATCTTCCGCACTTTCCGGGGCTTTGTTAAGAGCGGTTTTTCGAGATCGCTTGGCCAGGGTTTTGCCTTTGAGGCAGAGTTAGAGGTCGCGATTATTGCGGTCGAGGAGGCTGATTAGAGAGGATGGAGACGGATTTGGCTAGAATCCGACTCAACTTATGTGGTGGAGCTCTCTGTTAAGCGTAACCTTGAGGTTCCTTGGCGCTTTCTAGCTTGTTGGCGTCGGGTTCTATTTCTCACTACCTCGATCGAGTTCATGGTCTCGCATGTTTATCGAGAAGGCAATCGCGCTGCTGATGCGCTCTCCAAGTCCAATTCTCCGCGTTACGGCTGGTTCACTTCACCTCCGGCGTTCCTCTTAGATCTGGTGAACGATGATATATTGGGCAAAATGGTGTACCGTCCATCACGATCTTGATTTCAGCCCCTCGGTTGGCAGCTTAGTCTTGGTTCGGCAGAGGACCTTGGTATTGCTGCTTTTTAGATCACGTCTTGCTTGTTGTAGCTTATTTTTACCCTCAGTAGGCTTGTGGCTCTTAGCGTTTTTTATCGCTTTGATCTGTTCCTTCTACTACTGGCGTCGGGAGGGTACTCTTTCCTCCACGAGGGTTTCTCCCACAAGGGTGGGTTTACTTCGGGAGGTTTTAATGAGACCCGAACAGATGCCTTTAGTCAAGGAATAGATGTCTTGATCTACTTTTGTATGAACGGTTTTCTTCTTTTTAATAATATTTTCACACTTTATTAAAAAAAGAAAAGAGAGGGATTTGTACTTGTAAGTCCAAGTAGTTCGTGCACAAACACAATTTTAATAAAAGAGTACTGAGAGGAAGAAGGATTCTTCCTCGTACAAGCCATCTATTGTTTATAATGTTGTTTGCTTCTGTAGCATTTCATGTTTTTTCATAGAATAATTATTCAACAAATATAACTTTGATAACCACGAAATTACACTTGAGAGCGAGTTATGGAGGACCATTGTTATCCACAAGCACACAGTATGCAAAGGGAAGAATTCTCCCTTTGAATTTAGCAATAGTGGATAGCAAGAATTGCAACTCTTGGATATGTCCTTTTTTGAAAACTTAAGGAAGGCCTTTGGACTTAGAGAGGGACTGTGCATAGTGTCAGCCAGACAACAACATTGTTGCAGCAGTAAAAGACGTATGTTTCCCCATAAAAGAGAAAACATTCTCCTACATGTTTCTGCCAAAATAAATTTTTGACGACTCAGCCATTAATAAAAATAAAGTCCCCCACTCACTGTCCTGATAAGTCACTAACAATGAATCCATCGGAGAAAAAATCGACAAGCAAGAACTTGAACAAAGATGATCAAGAACAAACCTTCCAGTCTAAATAACCAAACGCAGACCAAAGCACACTTATCTCCCTGCTGAAACATCCCATTTTCATGAAGGGGGTGGAGGCTGTAATAAAAAAAGGTAACCCAGGCCATCCTCTCCCTTGAGACTATCAACAAATGACTCGGGCACAATGAGTTGTCCAAGGCGCAATCAGAATCCAATTTTTAGGAGAAAAATGCCTTAAGCGGAGGTAGGAGAAAGATCATAGAGGACTAAGTGACTTACAAAGAACCAACAACAAGGCCGCATGTTTACCAGAGGCTCACCTTATCAAACCAAAATGGATTTGACAGGTTGGGGAAAGAAGCCGACGACCGGCATAGACTAGAACCCACCATGTCTGTCCATAACAAAGGATGAACCGAGATGTAAAATCGGGTAAGTGACCAGAGAGCATATGCCTAGATTGAGCCACACTACCCCCCACGAGACATTTCTGTGGACGTGGAGTTCCTAAAGAGAAAGATTGTCGAGCTAGAGCAAAAACTGGTGTACTGACCTAATCAAGGTGAGCTACCACTCGACAACCTCGACTCCACACTATCACTCAAAATAAGATATGAGATCTTGTTGGAAAACTTAAAGATCCCGCAAATCTCATTGTACACCGGAGAGTTTGACCAAAACTCTTACCTCAGTCATTACCAGAACCTGATGGACTTACAAAACACATGCAATGTAGTTCACTGTTGGATGTTCTCCCTTACCCTAGACGAATGCCCCCTCCGTTGGTATTGAACGCTACCCAAGGACTCGATCCATTCATGGCCCCAACTGAGGACTGCGTCTCACACCTACTTTATGTCTGCTAAAGTGAGTATCCCCCCCTTTTGAAATAATCTATAGAATCTCCCAAAACCTAAATGAGTCTCTTAAGAGCTACATCACATGATTCATGAAAGTCGAGATAAAATGCGAAACCTGCTCGAAAGATTTAAAAATCATCTACCAACAGGTGAGTTTATTAGAAGACTCGTTCTTCAAGTGGCTTCGCAACAAAAATAGGCCCACATTCTAGGCGTTCCTATGAATGGCAACAACATAAATAGTGGTCGAGTAGTTTAGCACACCACCCCTGATCACTTTGGTGAGTAGAAGACGCCCAGTAGTCTACAAACTAAAAAGGGACAAGCGAGCTCTATGCCCAAATCAGGAAAATCCATGACGAAAATAAATGTCGAGATGATGGAACAATATCAATCGGTGTATTCATTCACAGTAGCTAAGATCTATAAGAGAATCAAGGACCTCAATTATTGCCTCCCCTTAGACCGCTCAAGAAAGATCTGTCGCAGCTAAATAAGAAACATTTTTGTGATTATCAAAAATTGGTGGGTCATACCACGGAAGAGTGTCAAGACATGGTCAGAGCCTCAATTAACATCTGTGACAATACATCCAGCGTCATACAGAATCCCAGCCCGACCAAACAAGAGAAAAAATAATCACATGCTGCCTCCGCCACCACTGGCACACCCTGGGCAGCAGGAGATCTTGAAGCTTATTAACACCCGCCAGGCAAAAGAACAGTGATCCAAAAACAAAAAGAAAATCCTGCAGCGAGAAGCAGAAATGGCCTGCCAAAGAGCGAAAGAGCTCAATACGAGGATTTATCAAGAGGAAAACAATACAGAAGTACATGATAGATATAACAGAAGTTTTTCTCTTTACGAATCAAACGCGGTTCAACTCATTCACCCACACTTAGATGCCTTGGTTATCACGATGCACATCATGGGAATTAAGGTTCATATGATCATGGTCGATTCTGGGACGTACTCAAGCCTCATATAAAAGCACGCCCTGAAGAGGATGAACATGCAAAAGAAATATATTCAACTGTGCAACGATAGGATACAAGGAATAAAAAGATGCCCAGTAACGACCATGGGATAATTAAACTTACCGATAGAATTCAAAATGGGGTTGGAAAAGACTACGGTAATCTCCACCTTCAAATTCATTGATGTGCATAGTGAGTACAATGCCCTAGTAAGGATACCTATGTTGTACGAGCTAAAGAGACCCTATCGGATTACCATTATTACATCAAGTTCCCAAGACAATATGGAAAAGTCAAACATCACGCAAATCATATTAAGGCCAGAGAATGTGACCTGACATTAATGCCCAGATCGATCGATATGGTTGATAAGGGAAAGCCGCACTTCAAAGAGAGGCAAGGGAGGAGTGGACCATAAAAGAGAGGAAGGACTTCCCAGAATTAGAGACCACTCGAGATCAGCTAGGGTCCATTGACTTCAAACCCGACACATCCGATCTAATCAAAATAATTTGCAAAACTGAGGAAACAGGAAGCCCACCTAATAATGGGATCGACCTAGAACCCTTAATGAATCTAATCTTTGGCTCGCACAAAGAAAATGAGCCAGAAAGATGATAACAGAGCCTCACTCCCTAATGTCAAGGGAGTAGTCGACCAAGCACCAGAGCAGAATGAGCTCTTAGTGCCGGATTTGGGGCCAAGAAAAGAAGAGGTTAGGGGCCAGGGGCCAAGGAAAGAACATATGGTGTATAAGGACGAGTTGGATCCTAGGAAAATAGTCCTAAAGAGGAAAGAGACCCATGCCAAACCATTCAAAGAGCTCGACTGGATCTAAGTAGACAAGGCTGGCAATAACAAGCAACTCCGCATTGGTCGCAACCTAAAAGAGCCAGTCAGAGTAGAGATGATCAAGTTTCTTGAAAAGAATCAGGACATCTTTGTCTGGATGCACACTGGCATGAAAGGGATTGATCTAGAACAAGTTTTCCATAGGCTCAACATCAACAAATCCATGAGATAAGTCGTGCAAAAAAGGAGGAAACCCCGAACGATATGAGGCCCTTAAGGCAGAGGTTGCCAAACTGCTCGACAACAAGTTCATCAGAGAGGTGAAGTATCCCATCTGGGTATTGAATCTTGTCTTACTTAGGAACTCGATGGGACATTGGTGGTTATGCATCAATTTCTCAAATCTTAACTAAAGTGATCTCAAATACACTGTTTATTCAAGAGTTTGAGGATCGCCCACAAGAGAACAGGGTCGATCGAAGTGCGATGAGGTGACTCAAGTCATACTACATAACGAATAATAGTTGGAAGCAATTTTTGTGTTTGAGTCATGAAAAAGAAAATAAAATAAAAGGCTACGCTAAACACACGATCAGTTCTCGATTTTGAGTTTCTAACAACTAAGACGATAATTTAAATGACGTGAATTGAAATCAAAAAATTTGAAAAAAAATCAATAAAATGGGGTTCTAGGGTTCTAAACTCGTCTCCATGATCAATTGGTGGATTATCAAACGCTTAATCTACAAATTGGGGTTGTCAATCCCGATTCTCAATTAAACACCCGATAATTACCAATTGATGGTTCAAAACTCACTTGGACCCTAGAACCATAAATTCTAACCTAAAATCATAGAGAAATGCAATAACTTATACTAAGAGCAAGCATGGACATAATTAGGCCAATAATAAAATACATAATCAAGTTTAGTGAAATCATGAGCGATTAACTAAGGGCACAAATAAACTAAAACCAAGCATAGAGAGAAAAGAACATTCAACTATAGAAAGTCAAAGTTCTACTACAATGCTTGAAAACACTCTAACAAGAATCTTGACTACATTATCAACCATGTGCAAGAAAATGACTAGTTTGGCTAAACCCGTCTACCTTTCACTGCCAACTTCTACACTATGCTAAAGGGGAAAGAAGCTTGAAAACAAGGAAGAAGACAACAATGGTGGAAATGGAAAGGTTATGAACAACATAAAATAAGCTAAAAAATCCAAACTAAACCCCATATATAAGAGAATACATTACTTCAAACATACGTAGAAATTACAAGGAAAAAGCAAGAGAACATGAATTGAGATTTACCCTAAGTAGAATGTTCTTCAAATCTTGAAGTATAAAAGAGGAAATGTTACACCAAGTACATAAAGCTTATCCAAAATACAAAGTAAGTTAACTAAGCTCTAATCTACATTTCTACAAGATAAGATAAGCTAACTAGGGATTCTAACTAACTAGGGATTATTTGTGCTTGAAGGTGAAAATGGTGAAAAGGATAAGCTTAGGCTCTCAAACCCTAAGGGATTTAAAGGCTCCCTTTTTTGTAGTTGGGGGTGTGGGTTTAAATAGGGTGAAAGTGGGAGTAAAATGGTGGTTTTATCAAAATTGGCCAAAAATGGCCTCTGTCGATCAACGGCCATCGATCGATGGTGTCTTTGACATCAAATTTGTGTCGATCAATGGTAGCCGCCGATAGTGGGAAAATGTGCGTGTGTCGATGGCATTTCGATTGACAGTGGCCTTGATTCTTGGTCAATCGATCGACGCAGGTGGATGAGCCATGTTGATTGGCCTTTAATTGGGCATTGATCACGACTGTGCTTCCTAAGCTCGGTTTATGTTTTCGACAAATTGAGCCGGTTTTGATTCTCAAGAACGCACTTGGGCTCGCTAGACTATTCTAAATCCAAGAAAACCAAAATAGCCTAAAAATCTATAAAAATATGAGAAAAACACAAAAAATACTGAAAAGATGACAAAAGTTAAGAAAATGCAAAACAAAGAAAAATGGGACAAAATACGACTCAAAACTTAATAAAGCACATAAAAGAACACACAAAAACATACGAAAAACACACATAAATATGTGCAAATCAACTCCCCAACACTTAACTTTCTTTCTTGTCCTCAAGTAGAACCGAATCTACACAGAGACAAAAACTAATTCATTCAAATGATTCGAGGAGTTGTGGGAACTCAACCAAAAGGACGACACGTTACATTGAGATAAGAGATTTAAACTCCCTTTCGGATGCCTAAAAGTAAATGAGTTGCCCTTCATGCACGTCCCCCGTTCATGCCTCAACTTAGATCTATCCACGCTCAAACAATTAAGTCGGCACCTTACTAGCCCAATCATCTATGCACCTCTTTAACAATAAAATATAATAAGAGAAATAAAAATACATGCAAGGGTTTCACGTTTATTACCATCATAACTAGAAGGATTTATTGACGTAACCTTAGTTCTTTATATATATAATTATTTTTTAACTTTTCACCTTTTTATTTGAGTACCCATAAAGGCGAGGTACTAGGAGAACATGATATTTACAATACAAAAAATGAGAGTTCATTGACTCCGATAACTTGTTGCTAATTGGAACTTACAACATTCTCGATAAGCGAGTGGAGTTTTTGACGTCTCCAAAAATAAAACGAAGTATTTACACAGAATATTCATATAGAGGGCATTTCAAATATGGATAGTAGAGAGTATACGACTCTCATGATAGGTTATAAGGATAGAACAAGGCCGAAACACTTCATAGGTTCCATACACTTCATGTCCCATAATTACACTAATGTCGAACAAAAATCTAAATAACCCAAACAAAGCATCTAACCCCGTCACTTCGTCAAGGTCCCAACCAATATCAAACCACATGACTCAAATCATATCCACAAGCAAGCATAGAAAGAAATTACTAAACAAGGACAAAATATCTCCCCCACTTAAACCATGCAACGCCCTCATTGCACATAAAATAAGACAAAATGCGGTAAATATTAATGTAGAGAGATACATCCTGAAAAATAGGATTGTAATGAAGAGCCGAGCGTGAATTGATGTCTAATGGGCGGTCAAGGCGAGAAGAACCTAGAAAAAGGGGTAAATGGGAAAAAACAAACACAAAAGACTTGTACATAAAAGAAAACCATGAAAAAGTTCAAAGTAAAAATATTTTTGTGATTTCTGAAATTCTCTATTCTCTATTTTCTATTTTCTATTATTATAATTATTATTATCATTATTAATTAAAAATAAACATAAGAGACTAGAAGACTCAAACACAAATATCAAACATAAAAATGTACAAAAAAAAATAGACTTGTAATTTTTTTAATTTTCTATTTACTTTCTGCAGAGAAAGTTTTAAAGTAACGAAGCGAGCTTAGGCAAGTGAGCGAGTGGCAGGGCAGTTCTTCCTGCTAAGGCGTTTTTGGAGCTTGCTGGTAGGTGGAATAATGAAAGCTTGAGCTTAGTATATTCAACTGAAGCCCTTGATGGGTCATAAAACTGGCAAATCAATTCATTTGAAAGAGAAAGTCGGGTCTAGCTGATTGCTGAGTTTACCAATGATAGATAGGTAGGAATGGCAGGAACTAAACAAGCTAGGCTTTGTTAGCCTTAGCCAGTTCTCCTTTTAGAAGCTATTCTTAATGCCGCTCATGTTTTTTTTTTTTTGAGACTTTTCTAAATTCATTTGTAATTTTTATTTATAAAACAAGGTAACAAGAAAGAAGGAAGTATTTGAGAGAATTTTGAAATGTAATTTTTTCTGGAATTGTTACTCTTTTGTTTGGGCCAAGCAGAGACAGGACGATTCATGGTGGGCCCGTCGATCGAAGGGCCATCGACGGGGAGGGAAATTTATTTTTGTCGATTAGTCATTGATCAATGGATCATCGATGACCGGTCTTGCGTCGATCACCAGAGGGTTCCATGAGCCTTGTTTTCACTTCTTTTTCCATCGTTTTTCGAGCAAAATGTCCGATTCTTCAAAAATGTCGCCGGGCAAGCAAAACGGACCTCCAAACTCGACCAATTCTCCAAAAATTTCCAAAAAAAATAAGAGGAATTAAAAGAGAGAACTTGGGTTGCCTCCCAAGAAGTTCTTGTCTAACATCTATAGCTCAACGACCTATAATAAGCAACGTTATCTGGGATCCAAGAAAAGGTGATGATCGTTCACACCTTCGTGTACTCGAGAAGAATAAGTAGGCTATAAAGGCGGGTATAACAAGCAAGTGTGAAGATGGGAGAATAAGAGATTCAACTTGATTTGGAGGATAGAAACGCGAGTAATTGATCACTACAAAGAGGCCGGCATAACGGGCGGAGAAAGAAAAATGCTCGATTATAGGAAGGATAAAAATATCTATCGAGCAAAAGAAGTCTTCACTGAACTACTCAAAAGCTGTGATCGATTCCACTACATCGAGCTCATCCTCGATTACCTTTTCCAGCACCCCACTCTCAAGAATCAATAAAGAATCGGGGGGTGCTAAAGGGGCTCGACAATATCAACCTACTCCAAAACTGGCACCAAAACTTCACCATCCTCACACAGAGAAAGTAAACTCGAATCTCCAACATCCTTCAGGATCTCCAAGGATAACACCTCTTTGTACTCATCTACTAGTATATCTTTGTTGAACGACAAAGGGGTATAATCATGCTCTTCCAATCCCATGGGGCCCACCATCTCATTCCGATCTTCAATAAGAGACAACGAGATCAAATCATCACTCACCACCGAAATCTCCATTGGCATCACCCCACACTTTGATCCTCAACATCATTAAATCGAACGAGGGGCGCAAATGTTCACATCCACATCCTCAACCTCAACCTTCACCTCCTTACTTACATCCACAAAAGTATCCATCAAGGTATTATCATACTCAACCAATGGGCCTCATTATGTTGAATACAATTGCACGAAGGGGATGAGGAATAATAATCATAGCTCAGATTATGAGAGTGTGATGCATGAGGATCATATGAAGCATTATATCCCGAATCATAATTCTTGGGAGGAGAGGCTTGATGAGTGTAGCTAGGTGAATATGAATTCTAAGTGGGTTGAGTATGAAAATCATACCTCATATTATAATAGGGTGAGGCAGATGGAGCATAAGACTCATAGCTCAAAGAGTAGGAGTTAAGAGTGGATGGAGCATAAGAACCATAACTCGAATAAGAAGAAGGGGAAATAGGTGGAGTATATGAAGTATAAATGCTTGAGGGAGAGGAATGGGAGGTGGGTGGAACTCCTCCGTGAAATGATCTATACCGCATTCCCAGATAGCATGGACTTGGGATTTTCATTATTAAGCCATGTAAATGCCCAACCCTTTAACAAAAATAAGAAAATTCGCATTTTGACTTGATCCTTCATGAATCCCTTAAGAGGAAATGAATGAGTGACGACGTTATACTCATGGAAAAAGGGAAGTGGACCCTCGCTCGGAAACCCATGGAACAAATGGAGTAGATCGAATAAAGAATCCTCTATATTGTAGGCTCGCATCTCGGGGCTAAGTGGGATAGCGAGTAGTGGAGCTTTAATTCTGTCATATAGTGGCCAATAATTAGATTTTCTTGGTTTGGTTTGTTGAGTCTCAGATCTCAAAAGATGCGATTGAGGTCGTCGATGTACCTTCCACACACAATACTCAATAAATGAGATTAAACACATCAGCTGGATATAAGAGCAATGAACAAAAAGATAATTGAGGAACAAGTCAAAAAAAACAAATATAAACACTAAAATAAGGTCACAAAGAGAAAACACAAAAGTCACAAGCTTTAGCCTTCCCCGGTAACGATGCTAAATTTTGAAGTGATCTTAAACACACTATTTTTAACAAGAGTTTGAGGATCACCCGCAAGAAAATTGGGTTCATCATAGAGCAGTGAGGTGACTCAAGTCAAAGCTCACAAGGAAGACTAATCAGAAGTACTTTTTGTATTTAATTCACGAAAAAGAAAATAAAGAAAAAGCTACGTTAAACACACAATCAATTTTTGGTTTTGAGTTTCTAACATCTAAGATGATAATTTAAATGGCGTGAATTGAAATAAAAAACTTTGGAAATATCAATAAAATGGGGGTTCTAGGGTTCTAAACTCATCTCCATGATCAATTGACGGTTTATCGAATGCTTAATCTACAAATCAAGGTTGCCAATCCCGATTCTCAATTAAACACCCGATAATTACCAATGATGATTCTAAACTCACTTAGACCCTATACCCCATAAATTCTAACCTAAATTCATCAAGAAATGCAGCATAAACTAAGAGCAAGTATGAACATAATTACGCCAATAATGAAATACATAATCAAGTTTAGTGAAATCATGAACAATTTTATTATATAGAGAAAAGAACATTCAACTACATCTAGAAAGTCAAGGTGCTAATACAATCTTGAAAATACTCTAACAAGAATCTAGACTACATTATCAATCAAGTGTAAGAAAATAACTAGTTTGGCTGAACCCATCTAACTTTCACTACCAACTTCATACACTAAGCTAAAAGTGGGAAAGAAGCTTGAAACGAGAAAGAAGACAACAATGACGGAAATTGAAAGGTTCATGAACAACCAAGAATAATCTTAAACATCCAAACTACAACCCATACATAAGAGAATACATTACTTTAAACATTCGTAGAAATTACAAGGAAAAACCAAGAGAACATGAATTGAGATTTACCCTAAGTAGAATGTTCTTCAAATCTTCAAAGCCAAAAGAGGGAGTATTACACAAAGTAAATAAAGCTTCTCCAAACTACAAACTAAGATAACTAAGTGCTAAACTAAAATTCTACAAGCTAAGCTAAGCTAACTAAGGATTTTAACTAACTAGGGATTGTTTGTGCTTGAAGGTGAAAATGGTGAAAAGGATAAGAGCTTGGGCTCTCAAACCCTAAGGAGTTCAAAGGCTACCCTTTTTTTTGAAGCTGGTGTGTGGGTTTATCTATAGATAAAGTGGGTGATTCTTGGCCGGTCGGTCGACTCTGTTCGATTGACCCAAGTGGAAGGGCTACATCGATTGGGCGTCGATCGATGGTGGTGCTTCGTGGGCTAGGTCACCTTTTCATCAAATCAAGCCAACTGTGATCCTCGGGAATGCGCTTAGGCTAACCGACTATCCTAAAACTAAGAAAAACAAAATAACATATAAAAAAACTACAAAAATATGAGAAATACTAAAAAGATGACAAAAGCTAAGAAAATGCAAAAAATAAATTGGGACGGAATACGGCTCAAACAAAAAGCACACAAATAAGACACAAAACATACAAAAAGTACACACAAATATGAAAATCATTAACAAAATGTGCCCTAAAGACAATTATCAATTGCCACATACTGATTATATGGTCGATGAAACCTCAAGGCATGAGCTCATGAGCTTCATAGACGCCTACTCAGAATAAAATCAAATAAGAATGCGCCCGGACAACGAATAACACACCTCATTTTCTCCATTAGGGGACTATTATGATATATGATGATGCTCTTTGGACTAAAGAATGCTGGTGCTATTGGAATTCGTAGAGACAAATACGATGCTCGTGCAGTGAATTTTTTTAAAATTTCTAATTCACAATAGATCTTTACTGTGAACAAAGATGTTTATACAATAAATTAATGGAGAAAACATGAAAAGCTTACAATTGATCTAGATCTGAGTCAACGCTATGGTATCCATATGATTAATTCTCTGACTGCAGGTCTTAATTTGAGTGTATTGCTACTATAGAGAAAGTTAGAAAATATCACGAAAAGCTCAAGAAAGGATTTTGAGATTCTGAATCTCAAAGCCTTCATATTATGATGTTCTCTCATAATCTCATAGGACAACTTATGACTCTATGTTATATTTATACTAGGTAAATAAGAGAACCTTATTCCCAGAAAAGGTTGGATTGTCTAACACAATGGCCCAAAATAGTTTTGGCCCAAGTATCTTCATTTATATCACATAGATAACTAAATCTAAATTTAATTTAATAATTTCTTTCAAATAGGAATTAACATCATATTCATTAATAATTAAATATTACAATTTCAATTGTATATTTAATACTTTCTTGATAAATTCTTAAATCGAAAAAGTAATCTCATATACTGTGTCCCTATAGGCCTTTATATACGACATCAATCAATGATAATTCAAGCAAAACTCCTAAATGTCTTAATTTGATGGACTCAATGTATAAAGAACATGCACTTGAACTCAACGAATCATGACCTTTATACAAAGTTTTGGTGAAAGTCCCTTCATCACGAACCACTTGATTAAGCTTAAGATTTATCAAAGTGTCTATCTTAATGGCTTAATTACTCATATTTATTAGTTGGCAATTAGATCATACTCAATTACTATATTAAATATTTCTTTTTCATTGACCAATTACTTTGATTGACCTAATATACATAATTTAATTGATCTCTCTCGATATTATAATTGAGGAATGAGTTCTTTTCTTGGCTCAACTACCATCTTTATTTACATCATGATGTACCCAACACAAGCTATATCTATCCCAAATGGAGTGCAATCATTAGACATGGTTAAAACACACCACTCAGTAAACAAGGTACATATTGACATCAGGTCAAAGGATTATCACACACTTTATACACCTATAAGTCTATAGATATACAATATAGATTATCAGCGGGGTTTACCAATACTCTCTATAAATATCCATGTGTCCATCATGAATAATAATTGTTCGCAGTGATGAGACTAACTACAACCTCTAAGAATGTTATGTAGTGCACATGCCGACATATATTATATTATCAATATCCCAATCTTGATAATCGTTAGTCAGGGTTATTTTAAGAGTAATGTTGTATCACTGACATCCCACCATATCAATGACCACATTAACTCACAAAAACATATATATGGATAATTGCAAATAATCAAAATAATAATTCAATAAATGCAATGCTTTATATGTAACGAAATATAAAATAATGATCAAGTACAATGTCTTTTATTTCTAACTTTTTGTAGGACATTTGTACTTTCAGGTGTAACCTATCAGCGATTAGTAAACAAAATATTTCATCAACTGATAGGAAAGATAATGAAAGTATAGTACAAAACATGATGTTTGATATTTTTCAAGCCTACAAGATGATGCTGAACCTAAAAAAATGAACCTTTGAGGATGGGTCTGGAAGATTCTTGGGCTATATGGTGAGTCAGTGAGGCATAGATACCAACCCCGACAAGATCCAAGTTGTGATCGAGCTAAAAGATCCCGGAGTGTGAAATAAGTGTAAAACCTGCTGGAAAAAATGGCTACATTGAACAAATTCATTTTAAGATGTACTACTAAATGTAAGCCCTTCTTTGAAGTTATCAGAAAAAAAAAAATCATATGGACATAAGAATGACAGGAGGCCATAAAAGGACTAGAGCGAGCTCTCATGGAGACCCCAACCCTCCAAAATCCAGAGAAAAACAAACCAATACACCTCTACATAATGGTATTGCCCGTGGCGATAAGTTCAACACTCGTTTGGACCGGTGACTCTGGTCTACACCTAGTGTACTACGTTAGCCAGGCTCACTATGATGCATAACAGAGATACACCCTAATGAATAAGTTGGCATATGACCTCATTATCTTTGCACGCAAGCGAGCTAACTGAGTACGAGGCAAAATATTTTCTCAAACTCTCAGTCACTTGGCGAGCATACTCGGTACTCACATGACTCGTGTACCACTTACTCAGTTTAATCACATATTGTAACTCCTATAAACAACTTGTAAACAATACATTTTATCAAAAATATAATCCTAAACATCACACACCAATAAAACCAATTGACACAAATTAAAGAAACACAATAGCAACAAAAAAGAAACATGACATCTGGAGGCACTTTTCAAAAAATACACATGCAACCTAAAAACCCATACATACATCATAGAAACAATAAAGAAACCAAAAAAAGGAATAAAAATCAACCTCCATAGGATTCGAATCTTCGAACGTCACCTTTGTCTCTTTTTCTGTGTGTAATTTTCCACACCTATATGTCTTAACACTCGCTTTGATTGAACTCCTTTAAACTTCAAAACATGATCAGGATCTTCAACCACAATCTTCCTCGGTAATTTTCCAGAGTTATCAGACTTAACAAGACTAAACTCCTGCTTTGATGGACTTGCTTTGAGATTCACGATATTTTCCTTCTTCTTCACAAACGTTGCTTCCACATTATCTTTATTAACCACCGATAATTTCTCATTCGCATTACTCCGCAAAGCACGTTCTGAATTCGGATTTTCACCATCTTCTTCGACCCGGGCATTTTTTCTATACATTCAACAAACCAAAAATCTGTCTTAGATCTACGACTATTTCGCTCATTATTTTGTGCAGAAATGGAAGAAGTTGTACCAATTTTAAATAAGGAAATCGCACGAAATCGAACAAAAACTGTCAAACAAGTTGAAATTTGAGAAACCTTACCAGTAGTTGTTCCAAACCGCACGAAAAACTGCTTGAGTCGGAGAGAACTATATCAAAGACGGTTGGTTTTTAGCATAAACTTGTTTTGAAAGCCCTAAAACCTAATTGAATAGGAGAGAACCATCCAAAAATCTGTCGTTGAAATTTTTTTTTTCGAAGAATTGTTTGAACTCCCAGCACCCACTATTATTGAAGTTTAAAAAGTTGAAAAAATGATTTAAGTATGCAAATGAAATGACAAAGTTTAAGTTTATCAAGAGAAGTAAATTTATCATTTTACAAAAAATAATGATATTTTTCGTAATTCCCCTAGATTCTATATGGTCGGCTAAAAATTGGATCACGCCCAACACACCATGCAAATTGAGTTAAGTCAAATAAACCAATTGATTTAGGGCCTGCAAAATCCAAGTAAGTTGAATCCTATTATTGAGGCAATCAAAGAAATTGTGTCAAATTATCAGGTATATTCTCGAATATATAAAACAAGGTACTCTATAGATAAACAATATATTAAAAACTAATGAATACTAGGTTAAAAAATAGTGAACATCGAGCAACAAACAAATAAACATTTACTTAAAAAATAAAAAACCCTGACTATTGGAGTATGATTCATACTCCAAGATGTTAAAAGTACAATGGCTGACAAATTGCCATAGAAATTCAGATGAAATAGACAAGGCTTAAAGTAGAAACAATTTTGTTTAAAAAAAGTAGAAATCTCCCTTGAAAAGTAAGGAACAACCACCGGCACATGTTAGCATAAAGTGGGCCATTCTTCGCGCACGTTAGAGTCTCCTCCACCTTTATGAATCCCAATTATAATCCTCCGTAATAATAATAATAATCATGATAATTAGGGACTAAACACCCACAGTTGAATCAAATTAAAGAGACCATCGGCAACATAAAAATGGTGAAAAAGTGTTTTATCCTCCTAATTAGTCTCCTTCACCAGGTATGTATTCTCGATTAACCTATCTAAAACCTGCCCCGAGAAAAAGAAAGGTTCCAATTTTCCATTGATACGATCCCGGTTTTCGATCCATTTATAATCCATACAATAATCTCCAGAATATTTTTTAAAATAAAAACTCCCCGAAGCTACTTGAAACCCCAGGCAGATTTTAGAGAGAGTGACGATGGAATGGGGAAGAAGTTGAAGGAGGAGAAGAGAGAGAAAGAAAGTGTGAGATGGCGAGAGGAGAGTGGGTGCACAATGGAAGGTGCTCATACAAGAGGACAACTATAATTGTTTGTTCCGTCAACATTGTTGTGGCTCTCTATGTGCTCCACTCTCTTTACACTTCACTTTACATGTTTTCCTTCACCGATTCTCAGACCTGTAAGAGCTCCTTCAATTTTTTATTTATTTTTTGGAATTTTGTGTGCGACTTATTGGCTGCCCTTTTGTTATTAATTTACTTAATTTAAAAAAAAAAAAATTTGAAAACCAATTTGGGAAATTTGCTTGTTTTGAGGATTTTTGTTGTGTTGAATTGGTTTGTTAAGAGGAAAATATGGGCCTTTGGTTAGTTTGATTTCAATGATATTCTTGTTATTCGGTTTGTTGATTGAGACCATATGGGATATTTGTTATTTCTTGGAGTATAATTGTGAGCATTGCTTTGTTTTGTTGATTAGAATGTAAACCCCAGCAACGTGGTAGCTGATTGAAGCTTGTAGTTCTGATATTGAGTTGTTGAAAGTCGTTTTATTTTAAATTATATTGAGAAAAACTCTGTCTGGCTTTCATGGTGTTATAGCTAAATCTATAATATGCTTTTTTACAGCATTTAAGTACACTCCAAATCAGATTAGGAAAATGGAAGAATCAAACAAAATTCGAAAAGCATCAGAACCAACAGAACTTATCGAATTGGTGAGAAATAGTTTTTGGGAAGTTCAATGTCTGGATACGTTGCTAATGTCTGTGCTATGTGCTATGTTATTTTATTTGATGGCACGGATATCTTGTTTGTGGTTGAAGGCGACACGATTAAAGAAAAGATTAATAAGTGAAGAAAGATCGGTTGAATTGCCGCAGCATTGGAAATGGAAGTTGACAAATGAGATTCTAGATAGCTTAAGAAGCTTGGATGCTGCCGCTAATGCAACCGAGCAACGAGGTTGGTACACTTTTGATTTTGATGTTCAGTTATTTTTTCCGATTTTTTACTGTGTTAAGAACCATTTCTTGAGGTATCAGGTAATCTTTAGAGTATTTCTAGTAGGAGGATAGGTTAGGATTGGTGGAATGGAGTGAATAGTTGTTTATTTAGATTTATTTATGCATGCTGTAGAGCCAGAACTTAAAAGCTTTATGATAACCCAAAATTATGTGATGGAAAGGATTAGCTTTTTAATATTTGTATTGTGGAAATAAAATTTTCAATTATCTTATTTCTTAAGAATAGTGTTTTTCAGTACCTGACTCGCTTTACAGAGAATATTTCCCTTCAATTTGACCAGTTATAGACAATTTTGACCCTTGAATTTTCCTCATAATTATTTTGATCAACATGAAAAAAGCAGTTAGACCCATGAACCCCTCCAGTTGTTGGGAGCCTAGTAAAAAAGCTTGTGTCATCTTGTCTTTGAAACTGTAGTGGTGTATGAGTTTTACTAGGTTAATAAACTAATTTTTTTTGTGTCTTTTTTATTTTTTCTGATTGCTGGATCTTGAATTTATATGACATTGGAAACAAGATGCAATCTGTGATTGTTTGTTGAAAACCCCTTTTTTAAAAGAAAAGAAATCCATCTCAGGATACGTTCCCACAATTTTGTTTATTTGAGGGTGCGCCCCCCCAAAAAAAATTCTATGACACAAATTTTCACTTTCCAAAAATATATTTACATCCAAGCACCTCTTTTCACATAAAACACTTTTATCTCTCTTTGATGTACTATTCTCAATCAGTATTCAAACACATTTTCAAAAACCGATGTGTCACATTACATTTTATGATTTTATCCTCATCTAGTTCCATTTATCAAGATTGGATGATATGGAAAAACAGACACAAATGATTGTCTATGTGACTGATGGACTAGCCATTCGAAATGACTAAATGAGTAAGCAATTCTTGATTTAAAATTATATTATGAAACTCCACAAAATTGAAGGTTTATCTATAAGAGAGTGTATTTTCAAATGTTGTGCACATTTGTGTGTCTATGCCAATCTGCGTATCCTGATGGTGATGATTTGTGGACCCGCCTTCTTAGAAGCACATCGGTTACTTATATGCATTTATTGTCTTCCACGTCAGAATTACAGAAAACATGCATATTTATTTATCTTTAGGGATACTTTCAGAAACTACCCCTGAGGTTTAGGGTATTTGCAAAGGAACTCAACTAACTTTTAAAATTATGAAAACACCCTTGAGGTTTGATCCGTCTTACATTTTGCCTCAACTGTTAGTTGACCTGACGGATTTGCTGAAGGCATCATATATTTTACGATACACCCCTCAACTTCTCAAAATATGACAAATTTCTCCTTTTCGCCTGCTTATCTGTAATATTAAGAAAAATTGAGGGGTGTAGTAAATGTATAATGTAAGATGAAAAGTAGGGGTTATTTGTAATATTTATAAAAGTTCACGGATGTAATTGTGACACAAGTAATTCCCGTTAGCTCTTCATTAACGGCAGGTGCAATACATAAGATGAATGTAGTGTCAAGGTTTTTTTTTCTTTCCAAAGTTCCTTTTTTTTGTTAATTTGGGCAAACTTCAAGGGTAGTTTTTGTAATTATCCCTTATCCTTAAACATTTATGCATTCTTTCATCTCATTATGTTGCGCGTTCCTGTGTACCAATTCACATTTTGATACCTTGTTGATGCTCGTTGTGTTGAACAGAGGTTATTGAGTCCTGGCGCAAAAAGAAATTAAAAGAAGCTGGGAAACTTATTCGTGGGAAAACTTTAGACTCAACAATTTTGCCTGAAGAAGCCGGTATATGATCACTATTACTTAGTTAAATACAAATTCACTTGTTGTTTTTATATCTGAGATATGATAATAGTTGATGTAATTTAATTCCTCATAACTGTTTGCAGATGCTGTTGCTAGAGCATTGAGTTCCGATTGGAATGGTTTATTAGAAGTGTTTGGTCTCTGGATACCGATTAATGTTATTAACAAGGAACATGATGACAAACCTGAGGGTGAAGATGATGAGCCTGGTAATGACTTGCATTTATTTCTTACAAGAGATAGTGACAAAAACTACCCTTGAGGTTTGGCCTAAGTACAAAAGTAAACGCAATTATTTTTCCATATTAGAAAGACCCCCATAATATATTACTAACATCCCCTTTAGAGGATTTATTTTCTTGACAAATACACCCTGTTGAGGGTAAAAAGAAACAAATACCATGAGGGTATTTTGTAATTCTGAAAGATAAATGGTGCCTTTTATAATTAGACTAAACCTCAAGGGTGTTTATTGTAATGGAAAATTGTCACCCGAAGGCCAAGATTCTATTTTTTTGTTATGGTCTCAACTCAGGACTCATTTTTTCAATGTTCTTAATTCAGGTTTGAGAATAAAAAACATCATTCAGGTCCAAAATTGAGATTTAAAAACAAAATGCGAGTCATGAGAAAAGAAATTAAAATTTGAGCCAAGAAACCAAGTCTGGTGGATGAACCATGGCTGCCCGGTCAGAGCGTGATTAACAGACCTTGTGGCGTCTCGGTTCGGGTCCACATGGTCAGTAGATGATCGTTCTTGGGCTGGCTTTGGCTAGCCAAGATGGCCCGGCAGCTGTCTGACAGACCCAATTCATGGGGTTTTTTCCCTTCTATTTAAAAAAAAAAATAATAAAAAAATTTTGAGCCCCAAATTGAGAACTTTAAAATATTGAGCCCTGAATTGGGATAAATCTAAAATTTAGGCCATGACATGCAATTTTCCCTTGTAACTAACGCTGCATTCAATTACCATTCTTTTTTTCTCACTCTCATTGTTGGATTAAAACAATAACCATGAGATTTCCATTTCTTTTTACAATCTTTTTTAGAATTGACTTGCTATTGTTGTGAAAGAAACTAGTTCTGCTTGGATATTGAGATTCATTTTCGTTATTCCAGACGAAGAAGTCTTACCTGGCCGAAAGCTACCTCCGGAATGCCATGCCGAACTTCATACGGATTATGATGGGGCTGCTGTGAGATGGGGCATTACCCACCCTAAAGAGTCTGCTTATGATTGTTGCATGTCGTGTTTGGTTCAAGCTAAACGCGCCAAACCTGGCGAAATGAAATGCAATATATGGGTTTATTGCCCATCGGAGACTGGATGCTACTCTCCAGATATTTATGAACATAAAAATCAAGAATGCTGGCTAAAATTTGTAAGTTTCAGTTCATTTTAACAAAATTCGTTCCCCTCCATTATATATTTGTTCATAAGTTATATTTCAAGGAAAACATAGACTCGTCTCTAATTAGGAAAAAAAAAAAAAGCAGATCTTTCAAAATTACATTTACCCCCTTGATATTTATTTTAGGTGCAATTACAAAATCTACCATTGAGGCTTGTGGTATTTACAGAAAACGAACTTTTGAAAATTATGAAAAACACCCTTGAAGTTTTGATTCCTTTTACATTTTGCCCCAACCGTTAGTTGACCTGATTTGGTTGTGTCATCAAATATATTACAATTACAACCTTGACCTTCTGAAATGTTACAACTAGCCCAACTTTTTCGTCTGGTTATTTGATGGGATGAGAATGTAAAATGTAAGATGAAAATATGGGGTTTATTGTAATATTTAGAAACTGATGTAATTGCAAAAATATTTAATGACGTCAGCAACTTTCGTTAGCTCGATTAACAGGTACAAAATGTAATCTGGATGTTCATGTAACCTAAAGGGTGGTTTTTCTAATTTTGAAACTTAGCCTTTTTTCTTTTTTCTTTTTCTTTTGGGTGGGAGTGTGGGTTGTCGTGTTTGTGGTGGTAATTTGGCCAAACCTCGAGGGTAGTTTTTGTAATTAACCCCATATTTTTTCCAAATAGGGGCAATATTTGTTAAACAAGTACACATCTTAAAGAGTTGTTTGTAATATCTGATGGGGAATTTGTAATTTTGAAAGATAAACTGGAATGTTTTGTAATCTGACTTAAAACTCAAGGCTAGTCTTTTAAATTTAAGCTAAACTATATAAACATTAAAAAAAAGGAAAATTATTTTTTGGTGATTAATATAGCAATTAGTCATGTTTTTCATAAATAAAATAAAAAAAGAAATATCGTAATGAAAATTTGCAACCTCTTGGGAGTTGTTCCACAAAACACTACCCAATAATGAAGTGACGAATTTTCTATTTTTCATGTCAAAGAAAAGCAAAAAATAAAATAAAAAAATAAACATAAATTCCAATTAATATTTATAATTTTCTAAATATAAATGTTGTCAATATATCTTTTATTTTGTTTAATATGAAACACACGACTAAGTATTATGATATCATGTCACGATTATATAAAAATATGAGATAGAAATTCTGCCTTTTTTTTTATAAAAATAATACTTTTACACAATAACCCAATATTTATATTACTTGAATTTGTCACCCAAACTATAAGATTTTTGCACTTTGCCCACCAAATTATAAGAGTCTTGCACTTTGCCCCCCAAACTATAAGATTCTTGCATTTTGCCCCTCAATACTCTGCGGATGGAATATAGAAGGATTATTCCGCCGGAAATAAACTTAGGGGGCAACGTCTAAAATTCTTGTACATTAGGGGGTAAAGTGGAACAAAAATAACTTTTGGAGGTAATGTGTGAAAGACCGCGTACATTGGAGACAAAAGATAATTTTCCCTTAGAAAAAAGGCCTCTCAATCTAAAGTTTGCTCTTTGTTTAAATGTTGCGTGCAGGCAGAGACACCAAAGTTGAATTTTAAGGGCATGTATCCTGAATGGTATCGAGACGCACACCCAAATGCACCAGTTATTGTTCCGTGGGCTTCTGGCATTGTCAGCCTATGAACCATTTTGCACTAGCAAATGTTTGGTGGTTGATTTGGAAAGGTTACGGAGATTTTTGGCGTAAAATCATGATAAATTTATTTCTGCCCAACTGATGCCAACAATTATATATCTAGTTGCCAGCAGTTTTTATGAAGGATTTTTTTTTTTTTTTTGTATTACTATTTATTTATACAATAGTTAGCTTGGCTGTTGGCTTTTGAATTGGGAAAGCCCATAACCATTTTGATGGTTGAGAGAGTTAGGTCAAAAAGACATGCAGACAGCTTTTTCTTTATTGGATGTACCATGAGAAATTTGTTTTTACTGCAATTGACACTAATCGGGTGTTGTATAAGAAACATTATTGTTTTTGTGGGATTTTGACAGTGTGTTTCCTAATAATCAAGGTTGGCGATTTATTCCTCATAAACCGGTGTACAAGTATTGTTGTGAAAGATCTGCCTTAGACGAGCCGTATCTAAGCATTAGATGTGATGTGAGATGAGATGATTTTGCTCAAATCTATCTATTTATAATATATATATATTATATATAGTATATATATATATATATATATATAATAGCAGAAAATGGATATAAAAGGCATTTTTCTTTGTAATTGTTGACTTTTCAACTGTGTTTGAATTATTTTAAATTTCAATTTGACATTGTTGACTTTTTAACTCTATTTTTTTGACACTCCCGTTTGCTTGGGTTATCTGTTCTGTTAATACACACGCATAAAATACATTGGTTTACTCTAACGCATTGTTGTGTGTGTTAGCATACATGACAATGAAGGTCACAGCCATGCCATGCATAGCCATGCACATGGCACAGCAAGCTGACAAACCAGCTGGAGCAGAAACAGACAAAGGAGTTTATATTCGTTGTGCATCCTTAGCTTAGGGTTAAAGTTGTCTTTTGTATTCACTAGCTGTTATGTGACATGTAGCATGACCTAAGGTTGTTTGTAGCTATTTATATACCTGTGTACAAGCTCAGCCGCAATGTATTAAACAACACAGAAAATGTTAAACCCTAGCAGCTTCAATATTGCTTGGTTCCAGTTTTGCTTTCTTACTTTCTGCTTTTGTTGTTCAATTATGGCAAGTTGCTTTGTTCTACATGGTATCAGAGCAGGTTTTTGACCTGTCTCTGCCATGCCACAGCTTTAATTAATGCCTACCCAACTCCTTTGTCTTCAATCTATGTTTTTCCCCTTTCAGCCAAGCATTTAGTCACAAACTCTTGTCATGTCCACTTCAAACCCTCCTGATCCAGTCATCCAGCTTCAAAGCCAGCTGATTAGCACTAAACTTAATGATAACAATTATCTCATATGGAAACAACAGGTCAGCCATTAGAGGTTATGTACTGTCAAATTTCATTGATGACACTTATAAAATAACAGATCAGTTCATCCAAAGTGAGTCTGGAAATGAAAATGTGCCAAATCCAGCTTTCTCTAACTGGATTAGACAAGATCAATTACTGGCCTCTTGGCTACTCTCTTCCCTCTCAGACAGTGTGTTGGTCACTACTGTAGGACTTAATACATCCAACGAAATTTGGGAGGCCTTACACATCAGCTTTGCCAATGAAAGAAATGCAAAGTCTATGCAATATAGGATGCAACTACAAGCTATGAAGAAAGGATCTTTATCCATGAGAGACTACATCAACAAGATAAAATCCTGCTGTGATATGATAGCAGCCACTGGAGAGCAAGTTTCTGAACAAAACCAGATCCTTCATCTACTATCTGGCCTTGGATCCGAGTACAACCCTGTGGTGGTGTCCATAACCTCAAGATCCACTCTCTGTAGCCTCAGAGAAGCTCACTCCATCCTCTTGAGCTTTGAGAACAGGCCGGAGACTACAGAGATAACCAACCAAGACTCTCATTTTTCTGCAAATCTACTGACTCAAGGGAACAATCAGAGGAACACCTTTCCTCAAAGGGGCAGAGGCACAATGAGAGGAGGTGCCAACAGAGGCTATGCTAGAGGGAGGTTTGGGGGCTATAGAGGAAGAGGGGGCGGATATGGTTACAAGGGAGATAAGTCAAGGTGCCATATTTGTCACTACACAAACCACACAGCTGACAAATGTTATTACAGGATGGATATGAGCTTCAATTCTACCACCAACAGCACCAGGAGCTATTCTCAGGTCTCAAGCAGCTCTTATCAGAGTGACCCCTCCATCAACATTGCTAATGTCAGTCCTCAAGACTCCATTTCTGAAGGAAATTGGTACCCTGACTCAGAGGCTACCAACCATGTCACTTATGACATGAATAACCTTAATCTAGCTGCAGAATATCAAGGAGGTGAAACTGTGCAAATGGCAAATGGATCAGGTATGACAATTGCTCATATTGGTAATTCAATTGTTACTGACCAATATAATCCTCCATATCACTCTTTTCACCTAAAGAATCTTTTGCACATACCCCAGGTTAAAAAGAACCTCATTAGTGTGTCAAAGTTTGCTAAAGACAACCATGCGTTTTTTGAATTTCACCCTGACTTTTGTCTTGTAAAGGCAATCTCAACAGGGGAACCACTTCTCAAAGGAGTACTTAAAGGGGGACTTTACAATTTCAATCTCATCATCAACCTTCAAGCCATCACCTCTTCATTCATCCATCCACCTCAAAGACCTGCTGTTTTTTCTATTTCTGCTAGTAATAATGTCTTGGATTTAAATACCTGGCACTTTAGGCTAGAACATCCTGCTATGGATATTGTAAGGAAAGCCCTCAAAAGTTGTAATATCTCTTTTTCTGATAATAAAAGTACTTCCTTGTGTTCTTCTTGTATGGAATCTAAATCACATAAATTACCTTTCCCTGATTCTGTCACTGATCATTATGGCATTTTTGACCTAATCCACACTGATGTATGGGGACCTGCACCACTTAGGTCTTTTACTGGATATATATATTATGTTAGCTTCATTTATCACAAAACAAGATACACTTGGCTTTACCTCCTTAAAGCCAAATCAGATACTGCTCAAGCTTTTATCCACTTTCATTCCCTAATTCTAAATGAGTTCCAGAAATCTATTAAAATTGTCCAAAGTGATGGGGGTGGGGAGTTTCAATCACTGAGTCCTTATTTTCAGAAACATGGGATCCTACATAGACTTTCTTGCCCCTAAACACCCCAACAAAATGGTCTTGTGGAAAGAAAGCATAGACGAATAGTTGAAGTTGGTTTGTCAATGCTATCTCAGTCTAGAGTTCCATCCACACATTGGGATGCAGCATTCACTAGTGCAGTCTATCTCATAAACAAGACACCCTCCAAAATCCTCAAATACTTGACACCTTTTCAATCCTTATATGGTCAAAAACCAGATTACTCATCTCTTAGGGTATTTGGCTGCTTGTGTTACCCACACCTAAGACCATACAACAAGAACAAACTGCAATTCAGGAGCACAAAGGGTACATTTCTTGGATACAGCCCTTCTCACAAGGGCTACAAAATCTTACTTCCTGATAACAGAATCATCATCACAAGACATGTGGTCTTTGATGAGACTACCTATCCTTACATACAAAACTCAAATCATATACCACCACCTACCACAGAACAGCCTCCTACAGCACCATTACTGCATATTCCACAAACTCATGTTCATGATACCCTTCCACATTCTCCTCCACCTTGTACCAATCCTTTGCCACCACCACCACATTCCTCTCCTTCACAAGGATCAACATCCACTTCATCATATGGCAATTCACAGCCACCTCTTGATAACACCACACTCAGTCAAACATCAAATAGTCCTCCAAGTCCTACAGCAATCTCTATTGGTCAGATAATTATTGATTCGCCAATTGGCAATGGTTCTATACCTAGTCCAGATGCCACTAACATTGTTTTGCAGGAAGGAGCTACAGATCAAAATGTCCATCCCATGACAACCAGGCTCAAGGCAGGAATAAGAAAACCTAAAGCATACATGGTTCAGGTTGATCTCTTTGCTGAACCAAAGTCACATTCCCAAGCACAAAAATATCCATATTGGCATGAGGCAATGAAGAAGGAATTTGAAGCCTTGGTCAGAAAAAATACTTGGGCAATAACCAAACTTCCACCTAATAGAAAGCTTGTGAGTTGTAAATGGGTGTTTAAGGCCAAGAAAGATGCAACAGGATCCTTAACAAGATGTAAAGCCAGGTTAGTGGCAAGGGGTTACACACAAGAAGCTGGATTTGACTACCATGAAACGTTTAGTCCTGTCATCAAACCATCAACCATAAGAACAATCCTTTCAATTGCTGTTTCAAGTTCTTGGCAAATAAGGCAAATTGACATTGAAAATGCATTCTTGAATGGTGATATTGACACTGAAATATATATTCAATTACCTCCTGGATTTGAGGAACATGTACCTCCTGGAATGGTGTGCAGGTTAAGAAAGTCTCTGTATGGTCTCAAGCAATCATCAAGAGCATGGACAAGTAAGCTTGGGAATGTTTTATATCAACTAGGCTTTAAGATCTCAAAGGCTGATCCTTCCCTCTATTACAGAGTGCACAACAACATCATCATCTTAATACTTTTTATGTGGATGATCTTCTGATCACTGGAAATAACCCCTCTCAAATCAACACAGTGATATCCAAAATCAGCAGTTCCTTCTCTCTCAAAGACCTTGGCACACTCAGCTACTTTTTGGGAATTGAATCCATCCCTCATGCTAATGGCTGTTTCCTGTCACAAGAAATGTACATCAAGGACCTCATACAAAAAGCAGGAATGGGGGACTGTAAAAGCCTATCCACACCAATGATATCCAAGCCATTACTTTCTAAATTTGATGGTCAACCAATGACAAATCCCAAACTCTATAGACAAATAGTGGGTGCCCTCCAAAATGCAACTGTTACTCGGCCTGACATTAGCTTCAGTGTAAACAAGGTGAGCCAATTCATGCAGGCACCTTCAGATACACATTGGAAGGCAGTCAAAAGGATTCTCAGATACCTTGCAAAGACATCAGATTATGGAATAAACTTTACCCCTTCTCAGAACCTACATCTTCATGCCTTTGCTGATTCTGATTGGGCTTCAGATATTGATGACAGGAAATCAACTTCTGGTTTATTTGTTTTCTTAGGACCAAATCTAGTAAGTTGGAGCTCCAAGTAGCAGGGAAAGGTTTCCAGATCAAGCACTGAGGCCGAGTATAGGAGCTTATCAAATGCAGCCTGTGATATTGTGTGGTTACAGAGTTTACTAAAGGAACTGCACCTACTTCAGCCACACATTCCAACAATTTGGATAGACAACCAAAGTGAAATTGCTCTAGCTTATAATCCAATTCACCACCAACGGACAAAACACTTCGAGCTGGATATTCACTTCATAAGAGAGAAAGTCAGCAACAAGGAAATAAAGGTTTACCATGTCCCCTCACCTGATCAAACAGCTGATATCCTAACCAATCCATTAAGTGGCCAATTGTTCGAGAGATTTCGCCATAAACTATCTGTAATTCCAAAATCCTTTCTCCAATTTAGGGGGCATGTTAGCATACATGACAATGAAGGTCACAACCATGCCATGCATAGCCATGCACATGGCACAGCAAGCTGACAAACCAGTTCGAGCAGAAACAGACAAAGGAGTTTATATCCGTTGTGCATCCTTAGCTTATGGTTAAAGTTGTCTTTTGTATTCACCAGCTGTTATGTGACACGTAGCATGACCTAGGGTTGTTTGTAACTATTTATATAGCTGTGTACAAGTTTAGCCGCAATGTATTGAACAACACAGAAAATGTTAAACCCTAGCAGCTTCAATATTGCTTGGTTCCAGTTTTGCTTTCTTGCTTTCAGCTTTTGTTGTTCAATTATGGCAAGTTGCTTTGTTTTACAGTGTGTCATCCTCATGTGAAAAATGAATTGCTTTCTTGGTGTATGTTTGACATGTTGTTTGGTTATTATTATTATTATTATTATTATTATTATTATTATTATTATTATTATTATTACAACAATAATAATAATAATAATAATAATTATTATTATTATTTATTCATTTCTATGTTTTGTGGGTGTGAACATATAATTTTTCTTAATCTTAGTTCATGGGGTTTTGTCAGCATGTCCTTTCTTTCATTTCTACCTCTAATTTTGAAAAACTATTACTAGATGTAACTTAAGAGTATCTGTATTTACTGTTTTAGAATGGGAGCAGAAATTCCTGTTCGTTTATGAAACTCTACATAAAAAAACTCAATAAGAAAATCATGATTTATTTTGGATAATTTTCACTTCGACCTTTTTAGGCAATATGATATTCAATTAAAAACCTTGGGTTTCTTTTGATGTGTGCAAATTGTTACCATTTGTAAAGAAAAGATCATGTAGAATTAAATTGGCCATTTGTAAATATTCTTATGCGATTATTCAAATATTATTCTGCATGGATCATTTGATTAGAATATTGATTTGGCTAATTGTGGATCAACATATTTTAACGTTTACAGATCTTGACCATTTTATAAATGTTCTTATGCGATTTCTCATATAAATCCATTGATTTTTTCCATTTAATTTAATTTTTAATAGTTATCAATAAATTAGACGATGTTTCAGGCTGAGGGTTTCAGTTTTCCGGGTTGGGTCTCAGTTATCGAGTATGGATTGGCGAATTATTTTTGTTAATGAATAGGTGTTCTTTTTTCTTTTTCAATTTATGATTATTTTTTGGTTGAAACCTCTGACGCCTCACACCAATGTGACAATTTTTGAATGGATTATAGTTTTTGATTAGCTTTTTCTTAGAGTTTTTCAAACTGTATCTGTTGGACTTATATGTAAAATAATTATATATTGGAAATTGTCAAATAAGAAAATCCAGTTAAAATAATCAAATAAAGTTTAAGATATTGGGCTTTAATGTATCTAATAGGATGTGAGCCTTTAATGTGTAGATACTTAATAAGCTATCTATTTTAATGATGAGCTAAAATAGTAAACCCTAGATGACTCAAGTACATAAGGGTTATGATCCCTAGGTCATACGTATCATTATCAACTATTATATTCTACTTCTCATTGTCAGAAGAGAGCATATAGAGAAAGTTAAACGATTCTCTAAAAGAACTGAATACGTATTACCCTAAATAGTCAAACCCCAAATTCAATCGCATATGGATTCAGGTACGCATTCGTAAACTAACTTATGATTCTTAATAATTTAATATGATGGTTTCTCGATTATAGTGATGGCTTTCGCTAAGATTTTATTATCTAAAAAGTGGGACCATTCACATTGAATGATTGAGAATTGAATTATTTTGATTCATAAAATTAATTAACTATTCAGAATTCGTACGGATGATGATTCAGATTGTATTCAGATTTGGGGTCTTATTATTATTATTTGGTTTTGAGAAACGTGTATTAATTGTGATAGAATGTTTCTAGATCCATGTTTTGTCTTTATGAATTCACATTGGAATTTAAGATGCATGTTTTAGTTGCCTTGGTTTCTTTATTTGATACCTGAATCGAATGTTGCTGTATGAATTCTATTGCCATTCATTATTTATTTATTTTATGGATTCGGTTTGTTAAAAAAAAAAAAATTCTGCAAACAACAATTTATTTTGTTATATTGGGCTCAGTTTTGGCCATTTAATTACATGTGACCCATATTTGCATTTATGGATTCAGTTTTACTTTATTGAGTTATAAAATTATGTGGCCCATTTACTTTTAAGGAAATTAAAAAGGTTTTAATATAATTTTATTATTATTATTATTTTGAGGTTTAATCAGGTTTATTAAATTGACCTCGAATAATAAATAAATTCCTAAATTTAATTGGTCTTAGAGTTTACTTTAAATTCAAATATATGGTTTTACATTTTAAATTCCTCTATTTTATTCTTATTTGTTGTTGTTTGGTTATTGATGAGAATATATATGAAGACGTGTCGACTCATTCTCCATTGAAATTAGTCTTAGCCAAGCCCCTAAGATGATGTATCATTATATGAAAATTCCCTTAGTTGCCTCTGAAAAATAAAAGACAAAGCAAACTATTGAGGGTTTCCATTTACATACACGCCAACTTCAGTTTCAGTATCTAATAAAGGATGATATATTATGGTTTTTGTCACGTAATGGTTTTATTCCAAATAATGATTTAGTTGGCATAAAATCGAATGTGATCTAGTTGATATTTTAGTTGTAGTGCTTAAAATAGAGAGCATGAGTGTCTTATATTCTTTCCTTATATAATTAATATTTTGTTTGTCCTAATTATTGGCTCACAGGATATAATGTCATGGTTGATATTGCATGTGGTTACAGTTTTGCTAAAAGAAATTGCTGGGAATTACTGAGCTGTTCTTTTCTTATACTTATTGGAACGAGGACAATAAAAAGGAAAAGAGAAGTATAGATAAATTAATGTACCCTTGTGCTCATGGTGGTATGATGGGAATGGTGTTTATACTTTTCTCACACTTCTTGATACATGATTTGGTCTATTGAGGTTTTAAGTTGAGCCCATTTCACGCTTAAACTTAGTGAGAAAAATATTATGAACTAATTTGGTTGTATTTATTATTTGAAAATATTAAAAATTACTAGGCAAGTGGGGCGACTAGATAACTCATTCCAAATTATGCTTTGTTTATTGGTGTAACAATGAATGAATCATCACAATGCGTGTTTAGTATTATATATATTTTTTGTTCTAAATTTCATCGACACGGACACGGGATCACACTTATTTTAGAATATATAGGCCACAATACGTCTTGAACATATTTATAATATAAATAATTTTTAATGTATTTATTTTCTATAAATATTAAATTAATTGTATAAAATAATTACAAACTCATTCACAACAATTAAGGAACCCCAATCAAAAGGAAAAATATAAAAAATTAAAAAAAACGTGTTAAAGTGTGTCCCCTGTCAAAAATTTAAAGAAAAAAGGGCACGAGTCTGACACGTGTCGGGTGCATGTCCATGTTGGTGGAGTGTCTGCATGCCTACAAGGTCAAAAGTCAAGTATTCTTGCATCATAGTTTTTATGGTGTTGAAGGGGTATTCTTTTGAATGTGTGTTGATAGGTTAACAATTCATTCTCAATTTGAATTATGAAAATTACTTAAATTAACTAACTCCTTCTCAATTTGAATTATGAAAATTAATTAAATTAACCAGATTTATGATAGAAGTTTAATAATATTTATTTTGAAGTTTTAAATATCTAAATAAATAAGTTATAAAACTATATAAATTAAAAATTATTTCAAAAGATAATATTAGTGTGTACTTAGAAATTTCTAACAAAGGCAAACTTAACATGGAAATAAGTTTAATTTGTTACAAGATACCGTATTCAGAGGACAACTAAATTCTGAATAGTGCCAACCGACACTCACAATAATGATGATGTTGGTACATAATGTTGGTAATATATGAGAATTTTAGTTGAGTATTACTAATTAATATATTGAATTTTGAAATACTGGTTTCAGTATGTAACTGGTATAATACAAATGGGTTGAAAATACGATATTCAATTTTTTCTTAAGTTATACGTGTCTTATAGATTTAGATATTTTTAATTATCATAGATCTTTAAGAAAAAGGTTTTGTTTATAACTCTCATATAACACATGGATTTGTATGTAAGTGTTAAAGAACAAATGTTTAAGATTCTTTATTTCGACAAGGATGATATAAATGTATATAGAATAACGAACTTGGTTTACAAAAATATTTTTTTTTGAATAAAAGTGAAGAAATTGTTTTATTTCTTTTATGAGTATTCAATTTATCAAATTAGTAATTCTATTTTTTCTCTGTAAGGAACGTTCTACGCATGACCTTGAATGCAAAACTCTAACTGGTAAAAAAATATCAGCGAAAAAGTGTTGATACCAAGGATGACTCGAACACCTTCTAATGTTGGTATACATTTCAAGTTTCACGAAGATAATTTTTGTTCATAATTTCCTATGCGATGACTATAACCAAGAGTCAAGGAAAATCCATCTCAAACGTTAGTCTTCACCTGAAGAATCCCGTGTTCAGACATGACTAGCTATATGTTGATGTTTCATGCATCATCAATCAAAATGGCTTGAATATATTAGTGTGTGGTGACAATGAACCCAAACCTGTCTCTTATACACATCTAGATGTGTATAAGAGACAGCTCTCGCTCTCTCTCTCTCTCTCGTTCTCTCTCTCTCTATATATGTGTATATATATATATATGTATATATTTATGTATGTATGTATGTATGTGTATTGTAGCTTTTTGCCCTGTGCATCGCACGAGTGAAAAAACTAGTTGATAGTAAATAGGACCTTTATAGCGGAAGCTGATCGTATATACGTTCGGTGGCTAGTAGAGTCGTCGAGATCCCCTAGAGTCCAAAATCCAAGCAACCAATTATGATTTCATCTCAACGAGAGAGAATGCTCTTCTTAAAAGATATATTTATATTTGTATTTTTTATTCTTTTCCACTCGTTGTATTTTGAATGTATTAAGCATCACTATTATATAGTGGTGTTCCAAAATTTAAAGTCTCATTAACAAGGGAAAAATACTTTTTGCCCCTCAGTGTATGCATTTTTTTGCACATTACTCCCCAAAGTATTTTTTGTTCCATTCTACCCTCTGATGTACAAGATTTTTCAACGTTGCCTCCTAAAACTTATTTCCGGTGGAAAATTTCTTCTAGATTCCGCCAGTGGTGAGTTAGTTGTAAAGTCAAAGAATCTCATAGTTTGGGAGGCATATTGTAAAATTTTATAATTTAGGGGGCAAATTAAAATAATATAATTATTGATTTTTTTGTCTTAAAGTTTTATATTAGAGAAAAAAAATCTTATCTCTCTCTCTCTCTCTCTCTCACACACACACACACACACACACACACACACATGACATGTGTGTGTGTGTGTGTGTGTGTGTGTGTGAGTGAGTGAGTTTGTGTGTGTGTGTATTGATATGATATCATAGAAAAATTACTAATAATAATATAATAAGTAGTAACATCATGAAAAAGAATTTCATTAGAAAAAAATTATATCTTATACATGTCTTATCCACAATCTTACAAAATCATGTATTGATGATTAATATAGTATGTAGTCACATTTTTCATATAAAAAATATATGGAATGAAAATTTGCAATATCTTGGGAGTTATTCCTTATATTAGTACCCAATAATTAAATAAAAAGTTTTTCTATTTTTTGGGACAAATTTTTTTTGTTCCAACGAATTATGGATTCTTGATAAATTAATTATTTTCTTATCTGATTAATATTTATAATTTTTTCAATATACGTGTTGTTATTACATCTCTTATTTTTTTTAAATATGAAACACATGACTAAGTATTATGGCTAAATATATAATTAATATAATGTTAAGTTTTAAGTTTGAATAAGATAAAATAAAATTATATTTTGTATGTTATTTATTATGATAGGAAAATAAGATTACCATTCGATTTTTTTATATAAAAATAAGAATAATTATTATATTAATCACCAGTAAATTGTTATATAAGATTGTATCACAATATTAGATAGGAAAAAGGTGCAAAAACGACATTAATATTTGGGACCAGGAGCAAATATGATTATATTATAATACATAATTTTTGTAATGATGTCTTTTTAAATATTGTACTAATTACTATATTATTATCAGTAAGAAATTTATGATATCATGCCACAAATATATATATATATATACCCTCAATTTTGTTAATAGTGTTAACTATTAATGCTGAGGTGTCGAAATGAGAGTGTTCCGGGGATGATGTGGACCAATAAAAATGGGCCAAAAATGACGTGTCGGCCTGTGGTTCATAGGGAGTCTATTTTGGGAGGAGGCCAAAATTTTGACCAGGTATAAATAACAACTTTTTTTTTTAATTATAGGAAATAAAAATTTGTAGCTTTCGGTCCAATTTTACTCACCTAACGTCGAACAAAAAATTCCAATCGTCGAAAAATCATCAAAAATTTTCAACAGGTCATCAAAATTATTCTAAAACTCTCCTGATCTATTTTTTTTTCATCTGGAAAATAGATTCGAAAATTGTAATTCCCGATCTGATTTCTCAATGACTGACAAATGATTTTTAGATCTGTTTTTTAAAATCGATAATAAGTTTTTGTGAAAATTGGTCCTGAATTATTTTTTTATCTGTTTTTGTTAATTATTTATCAGATCTGTTTGTGAAAATCGATGATAAGTTCGTGTGAAAATCGATCTTGAATTACTTTTAGGATCTGTTTTTGTTAATTATTTTTGATATTATTCATTTTTTTTACAGTTAGAAATAGTTTTGTTCGTATTTCTTATTTTCGAACTTTTTGATAACCTTAATAGTGTGTAAAGAAGCTGTAATAAGATTTAACCCTTAATAGTTTATCTCTTTCTTCTTCGTTTTTATTTTTTTTTTCTTTTTTGGTTTTTATTAATGGCCGTCATGTTTTTTAGATTTCTAGCAGTTCAACTCTCAACAAACCCCGGGATTAAAGAAATTTTCAGATCTGGAAAAACAAATCTGAAAAATTATCCGTAATTTTACTAATTTTTTTTTTCCGATTTGTCTTTTTCTTTGAAATTATTCTAAAATTATTCAGGTTTTTTTTCCAGATCTGGAAAATCGATCCAAAAAATGATAATTCCCGATTTGGGATTTTCTCCTTTTGTTCTCACAACAGCAAAGCACCCTTTTTTTTTTTTTTTTTTTTAGAGGGTTTCCATTTTAGAGGCACAGATTGTGTGTGGATAAGGGCGTTTGCTAGGCATTGCCGACAATGTTGAAGATGTCGGAGGCTCGATTCCAGTAGAGGTTGGAGGTCTGATGTAGTTCGTCAGCGCCGGTGAGAACTTCTCCTTTGTGATGCACAAGTATAAAAAATGGTGATGATGATGACGGTGATAATGTAACATAGGTAAAAAATTAATTCTTATTTAAATCTTTTATTACCTGTATTTGATTTTTATATTAATTCTTATCAATAGATTTTGGAATGCATGACATTTTGCCAGGTTATGTTTTTTGTCAAAGTTTGATGAGGAGAAAAAGTCACGTGAGGAGATTCTTGCGGAAATCCCATTCAATCGAAAACTTGCTCAAGAGTTGGTGATAAATGGGTATTATTATTATTATTATTATTATTATTATTGTTATTATTATTATTATTATATGTGTGCTTCTAATTTCTGCAGATTGGAATTTAATTTGTCAACTTGAAGTTCAGTGAATTAAGTTTGAGTAGAAAACTTATGTTTTCTCATACTAATGTAATGATGCCTCTACTGTACTTTCATTCCGTTGTTCCAATTAAACCTTAAAAGACAGGAAAATTTGCGTAATATATATATATATTTACAAACCATATATACAAACCAGATGACGGAGGAGGATTTTGTGGAGGTGAAGTTCAGATTGTACGATGAAAAAAATATTGGCCCTTTTCGATATTCATTGGCTCAAGGAGAGAGTTGTATCTGAGTGGCCTAAAGGTTTGTTTGATTTGTTACTAAACTTTTTGTCTCAATTCTTTTCTTATTTTAACATTACAATTAACATAATTCAACCTACTGTTTTATGGGCACCTGTTTGATACTTTTATTATTTGTTAATCATATTCTTGAATCTTGGCATGGGATTGTGTGCTCTGTTTATGGTGCCATGTTTTAACCACATGCTCTTATATAGTCAGATTGAGTGTGAATTGGTGTTTGTCATGCTCTGACATCAATGCTTTTTCCATAACTGATTTTAGGAATAGATGGAGAGGTTTATATCCTAGCACAGTTGTGCATTGGCAAAACTTCTATGTTTATTTTGCTCTCATATTTAATGTCTAAGCATCTATTATGTGTTTATTGGGCTTTCAGCACCACCATTAGTCTGAGTTTTTTTCCACCTTTTGAATCTTTCTGTGCAAGAGGAGTTCCCGTGTGGTTTAAAATATTTTAAATGTTAGATTATTTCTCACCCCCTTATGAGCTATAGATGAAATTACTTCCAGTTAGGTCAGTTTAAATGCTGGTATTTGTTTTATTAGCATTAAAGATGCTCTTAATTACATGCATAAAATGTATATTCCACATGTAATACTTATTTCTATTCACAGGGAAGGTGCAAGAGTGATGTGGGGTTATGTGAATAGGATTCTCAGTCAGCTATCTTTAATTCGGGAATCATCTATGGCAAATTTTCCATGGTCTGGAGTAGGTTCTCGGGCAGCCAGTAAGCTGCGTAGTTATAGCACTGTTGTTGGGGCAGCCGGGACAGCCGCATCTGCACAAAAAAGTAAATTTGATTGCAAAAAAGAGTAGAACACCTTGCTTGAGCTACATCAAACATCAAGCTACATCAAAATTGATTTTTCTGTTATATATAGAATTGAATGAAATTGATTAAGTTTAGAAGTTGTTTTGGAATTTTCTTGGTTGTTCATTAAAGGGTGTTTGTTGTAAATCAGGTTTCTGAGGGTTCACACTGTAATAAGCAATGGGGCGTGGATTATCATTATCTCGATAAACATTCGTTTTATGTTACGATGTTTTGAGATAACCTAATGTGCGTCGATATAATTCTCCAATCAATTCGAGGTATGCATTATTCTTTTTCTTTCTTCATGTTTTTTATTACGTATATTTTTTTCTAAATAAGTATTTTGTTTGACTTTTTTTTTGATTTCATTAATGTTATATGGAATTAAGAGATTTTGTTCGATTACTATAGATTTTGTTTATGAAGATCTTCATACACTATATGAAAGACTCAGTATTTTCAATAAACTATCAATTTTTTTAAATAAGTTGCGGCGTTTTTATTAAAAAAAAGGAGAAAAGTGTCTGGGTACATATCAATCAATGAAAAGGAAACGAAAATAAAGAAACTAGTGCTTCATAAGAAATCCTCGCTTAAGAGAACTCTTTAAAACTTTGCGTAGAGGAGTAGAGACTCCATCTTCAGCCATATCCGCCAAAGATTGTCCAGAAGCAAAATCCATAAGGTGAAGGGCAGGAGAGGATTTTGGATCGGTGACAATGAAAGGATTAGATATAACTTTTCAAACAATTGTATTGAATTATGAATTATTTTTTCAGTGGGTTGACTCATGATTTGTGATGGGAATATTCATTTTCCATATATTGGTATTATGTAACCTTTTTTCTGTGGTTTGATGTATCGATAAAATCCTCATTTATACATATTGTATTGAATATATCTATATCTATATAAACATGAACGTTGGGTGGGAGAAAGAATTTTGAAAATTCTTGCGTAGTCATTTGGATAATCTTTAAAAAAGTCTTTGGGTTTAAATGTAGGTTGTTAGAATATAGATATACAGTTGAGACTACTTGAAGGAAGCACAATTTTGAATAAATATATCATGAACAATTATTATTATTTTTTTGATTCTCATATCTTATGGTGGTTTGATCGATCGCTTTTGTTCACAAATATCGTATAGATTCAAAATTTATTTTTGTTCAGATCTTAATTATTTTGAAACATATTTCTTCAAATTTCAATAGATTGTTCAGATCCCACTACTTTAAACAAGTTATAATTTTTGGATTTGAACAAAGAAATCAATGATGATCTGTACAAAAATAGCACTATCTCTTTTTAGATGTGAGTGTGCCTTTTATTTCTAATTTTTTATTTATTTTTTATATTAATGTCTGAAGCGGACGATTATGATCTCATGAAGCCACTCGACAAGCCTGAGATCGTTTCACGAGAGGCCACTCAGCGAGTTATCGATCGGTTTGAATAGAGGTTTGGACTATTATGAGAGCACGTATTTGCCTGGACGGTCTGCTTTGGACACCCCGGCATCGTCAGCCAAGAATTCATTCGAGCCACATCTAATGGTTGCAGACGTTTGGGAGGCATTTCGGAGGTTGTTGGTGCACTTTCGGGGGCAGCCTGTTGGGACAATTGTTGCGTATGATCATTCTTCGGAGGATGTTTTGAATTAAGATCAGGTAAATTAATGAGGTTATTTTACTATGAATTACAAATAGCTCCTTAAGGTATTACAAACACCCTTTACGATTTGCATTTCCTTAACATATATCCGTTGGTGTTGGTGTAATTTGTAGATAGAAACTGATATGAGTGAGGTATTTGTAATTTTGGAAGATAATCGTGCCTTTTTTTAATTAAGGTGAAAATCCATTTCTATCAAAGATAGTTAGTAGAAAAACCTTTTAGAATTACAAATACGTTTGCATTTTCTAAATATATATCTCCTGCTGGTGCAATTTGTAAATAGAAACAGATACGGATGAGATATCTGTAATTTTGAATGATAATTTGGTCTTTTGTAATTACACTAAACCTTAAGGGTATTTTTTCTAACTAAGGTGAAAATCATTTTTATCTAAGATTGTTAAAAGGGATTTCTTTTTACCTTCTAGGATTACATATTGCTCATTAAGCTATTACAAACACCATTTGAGGTTTGCATTTTTTTTAACATATACTCCCTGTTGGTGCAATTTGTAATTTGAAACAGATATGAATGAGGTATTTGTAACAGTGCTAGATATTTGGGCCATTTGGTAATTAGACTAAACACTAACATTTTTATTTTGTAATTAAGGTGAAAATCTATTTTTTTCAAAGATTGTTAAAAGAAAAGAAAACTATCCTTCAGAATTACAAATAGCTCCTTAAGGTATATTACAAACACCCTTTTTAGGTTTGCATTTTCTTAACAAATATCCCTTGGTGCGATTTTGTAATAGATACAGATATGAATGAGGTATTTGTAGTTTTGGAAGATAGTTGGGCCGTTTTGTAAATAGACTAAACCTTATCGTTTTTTTTTGTAAGTTACCCTATTTATTGAAAGTATTGATGATTGAAATCAACACCAAGGTAATTTTTTTCTTTAATTTCGGCATCGAATTTGGGGCGGCGGTTGTGGTGATCTCGACTACAGTTGTTTTTGCTAATCACATGAGGTATTATTGTAATTATTCATTAATTTTCTTGGTAGTTCTTGGATTGTTATTTTATTTGTTAGTTCAGCAAAATTTAAAACTCTAGCAATGTGGGTATATAATTTTTTATTTATATTAGGTCTGTCAACATATGTTATTGTATACTATTTGAGAGTTTTGTTTGGAGAATTCTCTATATTAGATTTACCAAGAGGTTTTTGGTTTGATTGGCTATGTATAACTTGAAATATACATGCATTGTTATGTTTATGATCTGTATGCAATTTTTTATGCGATGTCTGCGATCTGTATGCAATTTGAAATGACTATTTTGTATGCGGTTCTGTTTATGATCTGGATACAGTTTTGTTTGCGATTCTTTTTATTTTCCTGTTCCAAAATTTTTGAAATATGTTCTTGCGACTTGAAGAAATTGTCATGTTTGGTATATATTTGTTTTTAATCACAAATGTATGTATGTGAATATCCCAAATTTTATTTTATAATATTGGATCTATTGTTTCGAAAGCATAAAATGAAGCTGAATTGTTTTCCAGAATTTCGACCAATTGTCGTTTTCTGTGCTTTAATTTCTTTGTAATTTTGCATTATTTTTTGTGCTTTATTTCTATTCTTTTTACAGTATGCCAAATATTATTACAACCCTTCTTGGTACAGTTAATTCCTCATCTGTTATTTATACATATTGTTAATTCCTCATTTGTTATTCAGCGATCATACATGAAATCTCTTTCAATTGGTTGTATTGTGTTGTTATAAATTTATTTATTTGTTAATTGACATCTTTGAAATTCATAGTTTTGAAGGGATTGTTCTTTTCGTCTATTTTTCGGTAATTGATGGTGTGGGTTTTGTCCGATCAAATCTACTTTTTTTCGTGTTTAGCCAAATTACAAAAAATTGCAAGGATATATCTCCTAAACAAGGATGCCGATGCGTGTTTTGTCAATGACCTGTAATTGGAACTTTTGTTTCATTCTGCTACTAGAGTACTGGTATTGAAACCTTTATTTCAGTTTGCTCGAGGAATTTCTATATTGCGAACTTAGCTGCTGTTAAGGTCTCTTTATGGGATTCTTTATGGATTAAAAAAAAAACATTGTTATATTAATGAGTGTTGGTGATATCCAGAAGGTTTGTAGTAATTTTTAAATTGATAACGGCTTGATTATACATAACAAGCTCAGAAATATATTTATATTTTACTTAAATGTTTTATATATGGAACTTTATTGTTTGCTCATGGTAGATTTTTTAGATTTTGATATTATTATTTTTGCATAGATTTATAATTTTTAGGTGGTTAATTGAAGTATTAAAGATAAACTCTTAACATATAAACATATGTATACACAAACATGTATACGTAAATATAGTGCACAGTTTGATATTTTGTAATATACGGTGTTAGGTATTCTATTGGAATCTATCAAAGTGGTATAATGATAAACATGTCATGTAGATTTGGATGGATTCATAAATTATCTTAAACCTGGAGGGATTTTAATTATTTTTATTGTAAAAAATTTGAAGTAATCATAATATTAACTAATTAATTATAATAATATTTACAAATTACACGAGATATCATAACTTTGAAATTGTTCTAATATAGATTCATTTTAAATATTTTTGAATACATCATTTTCAATGTAATTAGAAGTCAAACAATCACTCAACCTTTATAGCACCCGATAATATTTAGAGCCAACCTTATACTTGATTATCAGTCAGGCAACTCGACCCGTAGACTAAATTCGGCACCCCTACAATACGAACAATTTTTTATTGATATTTCATAATTCACATTCTACATTTTTTTTATTGTATTTAATAAATTTTAATTTTTTTTTCATTTCTTATATTTGCCCGCGAAACTCGAGGGTACTAGAAAATTTGTTAATGTACAAAATATGTTAATGTACAAAGTTTAACGTTATTCATTTTTTTTTTCAAAATTTATTTTGGTCGAAATATTGTATTGATGTTAATCCATTGAATATTGAATGAATAGTGCTATAGAGTGTTTAGATATTGAGATGGTGTAAATGCAAGCCTCTAATAGAGGATATAAGACCGTGATGCTTTCCTGTTGTTTTCCATTTTATGTTAAAATACACTTTAATCCCTTATGCATGTTTAGTGCTTCCCCGTTCCACACACATAGTACACTATCATAATTAACATATCATTAATTTTTATTTTTACATTCTTAATTAATATTTTTGAAATAATAGTTTTCTATATGGATTTGATTGGTATATTCCTTGATTTTTTAATTACGGTTAATTACAAGAATGCCCTTCATGTTTAGTCTAATTACAAAAAAAATAAAAATCTATATTGGAAAATTACAAATATCCCATTGAATTTATTTTTTATTTTATTATACAAACAAGTGTTATTTCTAAAAAGAAAAGAAAATAAGAATATTTGAGAACTGGTGATTGCAAATTGCATACCTTTGTATGTTTATATGTAAATTAAGGGGTATTAATGGCCATTTTGGCTTTAGGGCCTTGATAGCCTTGATTTATGTATTATTACCTAAATTATTTAAATATAACTAATCTCAAAAAAAATCACTCTATCTGGCTTTAGGGTTCTAACCTTTTTTTAAGATTTGCTTATTCGAACAGAACAACCAATCGGTAATTGGTTTATCTTACTATTACTGAGTTTACTATTTGTACTCGAGTTCTTATATGTACTTATTTATTAGTTGTTGATAAAATATTTATTACTTTTGTATATTTAATATTCCTTTCTTTTGGTAGGTAGCAAGAATATTAAGGGCAAGGAGCATTTTCGAGTCTAATTTATGAAGTATAGGCGCTGGTCACCACCTTTACAAGGAGAAAAAACATTAAGAAAATAAATCTATTTTCTGAAAAATACATTCAGAAAATATTTTCCAAAAAAATGAGGTACTATCATTAAAACATATATGTATATGTTTTCTATAATTAAGTTGAATAAATGAGAAAATGTATGCCCAAATATATGGAGTGCTAAATATATAAAACTGATTTTAACTAAATATCTCAATTGATCACGTTACCATAATTTAAAAAAGAATTTAAGTATAAATTAGTAAGATTTATTTTATCAATATACATATATACGTGTGTATATATATAGCTATGAAACTGATTTCAATTAAATATCTTCATCAATCACTTTACAATGATTAAGTTATTCAAATATATATTATACAACTAATTACATATCAAATCAGACTAACCTCATAATTACTACACATTTGGTAACTGAAGTACAAATGGGAAAATATATTTAACATAATTAATTATTGTATCAAATATATAATTGGTAAGAATAAAATTCTCACATATTTGTTTCGTAATTATTCCTCATATTAATAAATTATATACTTAAAACTAATATATTCACACCAAATATATACTAATTAATAAAATCAAAAAGTTATAATCCTCATAGGGTTAAACTGCATATATATATTCTTAGAACGACATAATATTTCGGTCTTAATTATATTTACGGAGTTTACAAGAATTTCAGAATTTACAAGAAATTACAATAATCCCCATAATTTCAAAATTTACAAGAAGTTTGATCTTAATTATATTTTTCATCTCTCGAATGAATATGATAACCTTATAAAATATATATTTGATATACCTCAAGGGGTCCTTAATATTTTCACAATTTAGATTTTCATCGGGTTTGGACGTCACATTAAGGGTAATTTGCTATATTTAACAACTAATTACCGTTGATTGCATGTATAAATGCACTAGAACATTATTTATTGTGAAAATGATGTAATGTAAATAGAATTATACCAGAAGTTGAACGACCTTTATATTAGAACGAGACGCCACATAAGTTCAAAATACAATCATAATTTAAGATTTTTTATTTTATTTTTATAGATATCACAAATCTCTCAAAAGTATCATTATGAAACTCACGTATAATGCACAAGTCATCTTTATTTCACAATATTGATAATCTATGTGCATAAAGGGTTGAATATTTTTTGTTGCGACGAAAATGATATCATTATAAACAAAACAACTAATGTAGCATAAAAAAAATTCAAAATTTATAGTGAACAACATTTTTTCCTTTTTGATATAATAATTCACATTCTTAATTATTTTTTTGATAATAATTTTACTTTTTTTAATATTTTTTATATTTGCCCGCGAAATTCGCGGGTTTTCACACTATATATATATATATATATTATAATATACTTATAATATATTTATAATTTTAATATATGATCATATGTAATATTTATAATATATATGTGTAATATAATTGTTATATATAAATATATTATATATGTAGACATATTATAATTATATTATTTATTATATATATAAAATAAGTATGTATATATATTTATAATGTGAAATTCTTAATAGGAATCGAGTTAGCCCATACGGTCTTGGTTAGGCTTGGACCGTGAGAGATCGCGTGTTCGAATCCCCCTAATGACATTTGGGAGGATTTATTTGTGATTAAATGGATTTTTGGGCTTGGGTGTGGGTTGGGTTGCTACACCCCTTCCAGATTTTTTTCAGTGTTTTACCGAGGGAAAAAAAGACTTGTTGGTAATTTTTTTACCGATGGAAATGTCCGTCAGTATCCGCGAGTTTTTGTAGTGTGTTTTGAGTAAATTATCTCGATATATTCACTTTCACAAATTAATGTTCAATGAGAGAAAAGTTAATGCCCAAAGTTAAACACTTTGATATATTTGTGTAAACATTTGGAGGTAAAGAGAGTGAATTTCCTAAATACACAGAAATATCCAACATTTGAATGATATTCTTGTTTATGTAATTGAATCATTAAAGGGATTTGGCCTTCTGGGCCTGAATTGTTGTACCGCATATTATTTATTCTTTGAACTTTAATTAGTTTGGTTTTTGTTGAAGTTTTCAAACCTTTCTTGGTCCCCAAGTTAATGATGGACTTGTTTTAGAGATTTAATTCCTACGATTTCCTGCTTGCTTGAGTTCCTCCTTTTTCTAAAGGCTCACTCAAACCTATAAATACTAACTCATACGTAATGCAAAAATATATATCAAAAATATATATGTGACGAGTACTTTAGAAAATCATTAGCATACACATACTATATCATATATTCTTTGCCCTCACGTGTCTGGCCATATCTAGTTTGTTAGGGTGACCGAATCATATTTTCCACGACCGCCTCACCATACACCTACTATATCATATTTTCTCTGCCCTCACGTGTCTGTCCATATCTCGTTCGTTAGGGTGACCGAATTATATTTTCCCTGACCGTCTCACCATATTTTCCTTGCTCTCACGTGTCTGGTCATATCCCGTTCGGTAGGGTGAGTGAATCATATTTTTTTCTTTTCTTCCTGAATTCTCTGGACAGATCTAGTTGGTTAGAATGACCAGATTTACTGCTCCTCACGTGTTTGGCTCTCCTGCCTGCTGAAGTGTAGTTTTTCGTGGTTCAAAATATTTGAAAGTTCATTTGGCTCGGTGTGATTGGAAATCGTTTCAATAAATGAATCAAAGTGTTTCAAGCTTGGAAAAACAAAAGGAAAATGGAAATAAAGCAATTAAACTAACTAACTAATCTAAGGAATTGAAATAACAAGTTGGTAGGATGCCTCGTCTGATGCCTTAATATGTAAATGCAAGCAATTAATGAAAATAAGCAAGAAATTGCAAAGTTTCACCAAGTACAAGCATGCATTCACAAGGTACAACTATGAATAAAGTCTTAAATAATGCAAATTAGCAAAAATTGAAAGCATGAATCGATAAAGCAATGAAAATGGATGGGAAAGTTTAAAACTTTAAAGAAAATAACAAGCAACGAAGTCTAGATCTAAAATTTAACCTAAAACTATGCATGAAAATAAAAATCAAAATAAAGCATAGGAAAAACTTAAAATCATGACGATCCAAGACCCGATCTACAATCTAGATGTGTCA
>BMAC01000355.1:1191985-1211821 GCA_014905375.1 Phtheirospermum japonicum | reverse complement strand
TTGAGTTTCGACTCTTTTTGAGCTCGGCACATTGAGCTCTTTCTGCTCTTTTTCACGTGTCGAGTCAATTTTGAGTTTCGACTCTTTTTGAGCTCAGCACGTTGAGCTCTTGTCGAGTCAATTTTGAGTTTCGACTCTTTTTTAGCTCGGCACGTTGAGCTCTTCCTGCTCTTTTTCACGTGTCAGGTCAATTTTGAGTTTCGACTCTTTTTGAGCTCGGCACATTGAGCTCGGGTTTTTTGTACAAAATGTTGCGATAATGTTTTTATAAGTGAGGCCGCCCTAATGAGGTCGGTCTATCACCCTCTTTAGCTTTGGGCTGAGCCCCTTGCTTTGTTGGTCTGCACTTTTGATTCATGACAAGAACTAAAATTTTATTGATAATATTTTTTGAGGTATACAGCATTCCAGGGGTGTGCAAATTTCTTTCCGTCTAAGTATTCTAGATGGTAAGCCCCGTGCTGGAGGATTTCTGATATCTTGAATGGTCCTTCCCATTATGGTTTGAGGGCGCCTTGATTTGGCCCGAAGATGCGTTTGAGAATTAGGTCACTAACTTTGAAGTTTTTGGCCTTTACTTTTGAATTGTAGTAACGTTCGCTTCTTTGCTTGTAAATGGCGTTCTTCAGTTCAGCCTCCATTCTTCTTTCTTCAAGGAGGTCAAGTGCAGTTCGGCAGGCCATGTCGTTTTTCTCTTCCTCAAAGTGTGCTACCCGGTAAGAGGGTGTCCCGATCTCAACCGGTATAACCGCTTCTGATCCGAAGGCCAGTGAGAAAGGAGTTTCGTCTGTAGATGAGCGTTGCGTTGTTCTGTACGACCACAAGACACCGGGTAGTTCTTCTAACCAGCTACCTTTCAGATCCTCCAACTTCTTCTTCAGCGTGTATTTGAGGATCTTATTAACTGCTTCGACTTTTCCGTTTGATTGAGGATGTTATGTTGTGGAGAAATTGTTTTTTATGGTCAGCTCTCCACAGAATGCCTTAAATCTCTTGTTGTCGAACTGCTTGCCATTGTCAGATACTATTGAGAGTGGCACCCCAAATCTACATATGATCGACTTCCAAACGAAATTGATGATCTTATGGTCGGTTATAGATGCTAATGGTTCGGCTTCTGCCCATTTGGTAAAGTAATCCACCGCCACTACTGCATATTTCACTCCTCCTTTGCCCTGCGGTAACGGACCAATCAGGTCTATTCCCCATTTAGCGAACGGGCATGGCGAGTATATGGAGTTGAGGGTTTCAGCAGGAGAGTTGATCTGGGGTGCAAACACTTGGCATTTTTCACACTTTCTGACCTTCTCAATCGCGTCTTTTTTCAAGGTCGGCCAATAATATCCCTGTCGGATGAGTTTGTGAGCTAGTGATTGTCCTCCAGCGTGGTTTCCACAGATGCCCTCGTGTACTTCTCTCAACACATATTCGGCATCCTGCTCATTCAAGCAGCGGAGTAAGGGAATGGAATACCCTCTCTTATACAACAGCCCATCTACAATGGTGAACCGAGTTGACTTTATTCGTATTGACCGTGCTTCAACTCGGTCTTCTGGGAGCACCCCTTCGTTTATGTAAAGTATGAATGGTTTCATCCAGCTTTCCTTTTGGTTCTGAACTTCTTTGTTCTGTTCGGCTTGACTAGCCGAGTAAGCGGCGGTGGCGGCGAGTGCCGTTGTTGAATGGTGGCTGACCGTCACTGTATCCAGCTCTTCTACTCCGAGGCTTGATGCTAGCTTAGCTAAAGAGTCTGCTGGGACATTATCATTTTGTGATACATGGATGACCTCCGCTTCAAACTCATCTAGGCGTGCTTTTGTGAGTTCAAGGTATAATGCCATTCTGGGTTCCTTGGTTTCATAATCTCCATTGATTTGATTCACCACTAGTTGGGAGTCGCTTTGAATTTTTAGGTTCCTGATCCCCATTGAGGCGGCTGCTTCCAGGCCGGCAAGAAGGGCTTCGTACTCGGCCTCGTTATTGGTTAGGGGGAACTGGAAACGTACGGCCGAGCAGAAAGGCTTCTTGTCAAGACTTACTAACACTATCCCTGCTCCTGCTCGGCCAGTTGTTGACGACCCGTCCACGTACATGCACCACTATTCAATTTCTGCGGGAATTGGTTCGACCGCTGGGGTAAACTCATCTATGAAATCGGCCAGGGCTTGCCCCTTAATGGCTGTTCTTGGTTCGTACGTTATATCGAATTGTCCGAGCTCGACAGCCCACTTGATCATCCTTCCCGAAGTATCAGGGCGGTGCATGATCTGTTTGAGAGGGAAACTCGTCAGTACCACAATTCTGTGCTCCAAGAAGTACGGGCGTAACTTTCGTGAGGAGGTGACGAGGGCGAAAGGTAGTTTTTCCATGGCCGAGTATCTCAGCTCGGCATCATGTAGGGCGTGGCTTGTGTAATACACCGGATGCTGTCCGTGCTCGTCGGTTCGGACGACTGCCGAGCTGACTGCCGCCACTGAGACAGCTAGGTAGAGATGCAGCGGCTCTTCCTTGACTGGTTTTTGTAAGGTCGACACACTTGCCATGCATTTTTTTAGCTCTTCAAAGGCTGCTTGGCATTCCTCAGTCCATTTGAAAGTTTTATTTTTCTTGATTGCTTCGAAGAAGGGTTTGCACTTGTCCGTGGACCTGGATATGAAACGATTCAGAGCGGCCATTTTACCAGTTAAGCTCTGTACTTGTTTTATGCTTCTGGGAGTTTGTAGTTCAGTTATAGCTCGAATTTTATCTGGGTCGGCTTCAATGCCTCTTTGACTTACCATGTAGCCTAAAAACTTTCCTGAGCTAACTCCAAAGGAGCATTTCTTTGGGTTTAACATCATTCGATAAACACACAAAACTGAAAACATTTTATCCAGATCATCGATGTGGTCAGCTGAGTACAAGGATTTGACGAGCATGTCATCTACATAGACTTCCATAGTCTTTCCTATCATACTAGCAAACATTTTATTAACTAAGCGTTGATAGGTAGCCCAGCGTTCTTCAGGCCAAAGGGCATCATTGTGTAGCAGTAGAGACCTCTCGCCGAGTAGAACGATGTGTGTTCCTGGTCTTCTGGGTGCATCGGTATTTGATTGTACCCTGAGTAAGCGTCCATGAAACTCATCAGTTCATGTCCCGCGGTTGCGTCCACCATATAGTCAATGTGAGGGAGCGGATAGCTGTCCTTGGGGCAAGCCTTGTTGAGATCAGAAAAGTCAATACATAGCCGCCACTGGCCTGTTTGCTTCTTGACAAGAACGGGATTAGCCACCCAGACCGGGTATCTGACCTCACGGATGAACTTGTTGTCGAGGAGCTTCACGACTTCCAACTCCAGCGCCTCGTATCGGTCCGGGATGAGTTTTCTCCTCTTCTGTATCACCGACATGACATTCTTATCTATGTTGAGTCTTTGGCAAGCCTGCTCAGGGTCGATGCCTTTCATATCAGCGTGTGTCCAGGCGAAAACGTCTTGATTTGCTTTCAGAAAGCTTATCAACTCAGACCTGATGGGCTCCTTGAGGTCATGGCCGACCCGAACTTGTTTGTTTGGGTCGAGTTCGTCGAGCGATACCCAGTCTAACTCCTCCACGGGCTCAGCGTGGGTAACCTTTCTCTTCAAGCTTGGCTTCCGTGGATCCAGTTCGTCCTCAACCTTTTTCAGGCCGACCCTGATCTCCAGGTCGGCGTTCTCTGTTCGGTTTTTAACATTTTCGAGCTCCCACACTGGTTCTTTCACTGGGCGCCGACCTCGGTCCCTGCTCAGATCGGCGTCCTCCTGCTCGACAGACTTGAGCTCGGTTTTTTCAACTTGTTCTTCCAGTTCTTTTTCTGTTCAGCACTGCTGCCCAGAAAGCTCCTCTCCTAATTTTTTCTTTCTCTGTTTGGTTTGACCGAGCTCGGCATTTTTGCTGGTGCCTTGATCGGGGCTCGGTCTTCTCTCCATTTCTCCTTCTGTGAGCTCGGCAGCTGTTTCTGAGTTCAGCGGGTTCTTGTTTCCCATATCTTCACTTGCTTCCTTGATCGGTTCCTCGTTTGTTTCCTTCAGTTCAACCATGTTGATTTTTTTTTTGTTTTGATCGACCAACTACACTCCCTAGCAGCCACTTGATCTCCTTGGTGCTCGCATTCGCCTAGGATGCCTGGGAATTTGATCGAGTAGTGATAGACTGACACTGCGCCTCTGAGGTCGTAAAGAGCTGGCCTACCGATGAGGGTGTTGTAATCGCTCAGGACATCTATCACCTTAAAAGTTGTGAGGATGGTCCCTTTCTCTTCTCCGGTGCCAAACTCTACAGATAGTCTCACTTTGAAAAGAGTCTGCACATAGCCGCCACTGATTCCCCTGATCCTGTCCTCACATGGCTCGATGTATTCCTTTGGAACTCTCATCCTTCGGAAAGCTGGTAGGTAGATTATGCTTTCGTACGCTCCGGGGTCTACAAGGACTCGATGAGTTCGGATTCCAAGGATGGGCACGGTGATGACGAGGGCATCTGAGTGGGGATGGTCCAGCGGGGCTGCATCTGAATCGTGAAAGGTGAAGGATGATGCAAGCTTGTCCTCTTCCTCTGACTGGTCATCGAAATGAAAAACGTCAGATCTCATGACTTTCATTTTTTCAATTGAGCTCCTAGCCTCTCTGATCAGGATCTTCCTCTTCCTATTCGAAATCTCTTCCTCAGCTCGGCTCGTATTAATGAAGGTCAGGATTTCTCGCGGAGCCCCGGCCCCCGCAGGTGGTGGTGGGGGTGGCTGATTGTTTCCTCTTCGTTCTTGCCGGACTTGATGATTTTTTGAGAACGGCAGTAAGTTCCGATCATCGCAGACTTTAATCAGGGCGCGAACCAAATCGTGGCACTCTTCTGTGTTGTGTCCGATCGATCCGTGGTACCTACAGAATCTCTTTTTGTCCAGCAAGGAGGGGTCTTTCTTGATTGGCCGAGCTGGAGGGAGAATATCCAGGTCTTTGATCCTCTCGAAAATTGTGGCCGCCGCCATCGAGTAGACCTCGTTATATTCTGCTAGGAGGTCTGTGTGTTTGTCCTGTAAGAGCTTTTTGGACATGATTGCTTGAGAGCTTGGATTTTTGTCGACTTGACGAGCTGGTTTGTGATGCTGTGGGAAGGAAATTCCTGGAGCTGACATGTTCTGCTCGGCTGCGATTTGTGACGCGGCCAGAGCAAGGAATTCTTGGAAGGTTTGCGGGTCTTGCTGGTTATTTACCCATTTGAAGAAGGAATTGTCCGACAATCCATTCTGAGCTAGGATGAGCAAGGCTTCGTCGCCGCACGGCTGGGATTCTGAGACTTGCTTTGTGAATCTGGCAATGTAGCTTTTCAGCGATTTGTTTGGCTGCTGTACTATGGTAGCAATAGCTCTCTTGGGTGAAACAGTGGCTTTAGAAACCATAAAGTGTCCTCGGAACGAGGACCTCAACTGTGGCCATGAACAGATTGAATGACGTGGGAGCGACCGGTACCACCTCAAAGGGACTTCGTCCAGGGTCATGGAGAAGATTCGGCATCTGTAAGTGTCGGATGCGCCGAGCATGTCCATGTAATTCTGGTAATGACTGAGGTGGGAATCGGGGTCACTTCTCCCTTTGTACAAGGCGATTGGAGGGATCTTCAACTTCCCTTCTAACGGTTCAGAGAGAATTTGGACAGATAGGGGGGACTCGTCATCGCATGCCGGGCTAGTCAAGACAGGTCGCGAGGTCGGGTACGTGGGCCGAAGTGGGGGAGCGATTTGCTTGGCCTCCAGCTCGGCAATTCTCTGTTTCAGATATTTCAGCTCGGCCAAATCGTCCTTTGGCTTACATGGGATGCTCACGGCCACGCTTTTGCTATTGGCCGATCTCACGGGAGGATCTTCTTGTGCTTTGCTGGCTGGCTTACCGAGCCGAGCGAAGACGTTCTGAGGGGAAGAGAATGTAAGATGGCGTGCAATGGGAGGTCTATCAAGCTTGCTCCTTGCATTCGGTTCGGTTTCCTCCTCCAGCCTTCTTTTCCCATTTTTCTTTGCTGCCTCCCGAGCCGGGTCTGATTCTGCCTGCCCCTCCTGAAGGTCAGCGTTCCTGGGGTTGCCGACCAGAGCTTCAGGTGTCAGGATTGACTTTGCTGCTTTCTTCGTCATCTCCTCAAATTCTTTGGCAAAAGCAAGGTGCTGTATGAACGATCTGACCTGTTCTGGGTCGAGCTTGTTCGGGCCCGATTGGACAGTCCTTTCCTGACGCTCCTTACCAGGATTTCTCCTTGAACTCTCTGAAGGATCCATGCTGAAAGGTAGGATGAGCAGAGATTTCTCTTTCTTCTTTTTCTCCTTTTTTTTTATTTTTTTTTATTTTACCACTCAAACACAACGAAGAGCTGAAGTTCGGCTCTTCTCAAAAAATAAAAATTTGGGCAGAAGACAGAATATCAAATTCGAAGAGCTGACTGAGCTAGTGGGACTGCAGATCACAAGAGACCTTCCTCTAGTGCCATTTTAATTATGTTAAGAGTAACACAACCAATACAAAACCAAAAATAGTAAAATGAGCAGCAATCAAATAGCAGAAGAACGAATGGGAAAAAGTGCTTAACTTTTATTCCTCAAAATCAGTTCGGATCGGCCTTAGCCGGACCCTTTTTCCAGGTGCTTGACCTTGAAATACAAGCTTTCTCTCTTTAAAGCTCTCTATGTTTCTCTCTCTAGAAAATTAAGGATCATTTTCTCTCTCTTGGAAAGGTTATTTATAGTTTTCCATTGAAACCCTAATTAGACACCTGGCACTCTCCTATTGGCCCTCTGAAACCTCTGCTCTCATATCCACCGCCTCAGTACCGTCCTCAGCTATTTTCCACCGACTCAATGCCGACCTTAGATATTTTTCGAATCGAACGGATCTCTCGGAGGAATCCGCCCTCCTTGACACTTCTCAGGTCGGTGCTTCTGGGTCAGAATATTCAGCTCGTGACTCGGACCGCCTGTCGCCCCCGGGCAAGGTTCTGCTCGGCAGAGTGCCGAGCTCAATGTGCTCGACATATGCCTACTCGGCACCTCCGGGCATGAGTATTTGGCAGGCAGCGTGGGACGCCTATTATTCCCCGAGGAAAATCCTGCTCGGCGCCAGACCGAGCTCGGCAGAATCCAGTTCGGCAGCCTCTTGTTCGGCGCTCTTGGCGTGGGCACTCGGTAGTACGTTACGAGTCCAGCTTGGCAGAGCGGACCTGAGCTCGGCGGCACTGCGCGGGTGTCCTCGGCGAGCCCTCGCGCATCCAGGTCGGCAGCATACGACGAGTCCAGCTCGGCAGAGCGGACCTGAGCTCGGCGGCACTGCGCGGGCGACCTCGGCGAGCCCCGGGCGTCCAGGTCGGCAGCATGCTGCGAGTCCGGCCCGGCGGCGTGGGCCTGAGCTCGGCGACAACGCACGGGAGCCCTCGGTGACACTGTGTGTCCCAGATCGGCGGCATACTGCGAGTCCTGCTCGGCGGTGCTCCTGATCGGCGCTCACTCGGTATAAACACTCGGTGGGAGCTCGGATCCTCCTCGGGACAACACCGACCATCAAACACCTCCCCCCCCCACCCCCCCCCCTCCAATTCCTCGTTGTCGGAATCTTATAGGAAATATTTCGTTGAAAATAAACTTAGGGGGCAGGCATCAAAAAGACTTATACATAAGGGGGCAAAGTAGAATAAAAAATACATTAGGGAGGCAATGTGCAAAACTACACAATTGGGGGGTTGGGGTGGGGGGTGGGGGGTGGGGGGTGGGGTGCAAATAATTTTCCCCATTAAAAAATGAAGACTTAAACAGTGATAGAACGTCGAGCTGGGATGTGTGATGACCAGATCCAGCTACCCCATTGAACCTTGAGAAATTTAGGGTGAAGATGATCGTAGGCAATCATAGCAGAAATGTCACCCTTATCCGTGATCGACCAAACACGTTTATCATCTGTGTGTGGTACCATAGGAAACTAAAGAATGTCGATGACAGTTTCAATGAACGTGGGGAAAAATATTTATGTGAAGTGCCAAACCCCGGAGAAGAAATAATCCCCGATAGTCTAAGAGAAACGCTTCTTGAGATCCATGGGATGCCGATACGGGCAACGATAGAGTACCCAAGCCAATTATCCCACCAAAAACTAACATTAGACTCGCTGCCAGGAATCCAATGAGAATCTTCTAGAATATTAGAGACATGAACCTGTTAGTGGAAGAAATATAAGCGTGCGGACAGCTATCCGCCTTAAGGAAATGCTTATGGAGAAGAAGAAAGGCCAAAGTGTCCTTATTAAGCAAAATAGTAGCAAACTTGAGAAGAAATGAAGATTTGGTCGTGATGATGGAATGGATACCAAGGCCACCTTCCTCACGCGGGGCACAATAACGGGCCCAATTAACCATGCACCGCTTACACTTAGAGATGTCACCAGACCAAACGAGATTCCAGATAACGGTCTCGAACTTAAGAAGGAGCGACGTTAGCCATTTGAGGATGACCATGGAGTGCACCGTGGGACTAGTAATAATCGAATTCACCAAGAAGATACAACCCGCGACAATGAAGACCCCTTCCAACGGCTAAATCTAGCTACAATCTTATCGAACACCGGACGAAGATGGGACATGCGTGGACTAATTCAAAACATTGGAACTCCAAGATAGGTAGCGGGCAGCAAGCTAACGGAAAATCCAGAGACCTGGTAAACACGTCTGGTAACAATAGAGGTGACCGTGGACCCAAAGTAGATCTTAAATTTCTCAGGGATGAGAATTTACCCATAGACATCCCCATAACGACGGAAGATGTCCAGAATGGCCCTGGCCTTTGGATTCGAAGCATGTCACATAACAAGTACATCGTTGGCATAAAGTAGGTGGGCCGGAAAGATTAACGAACGATCAGCTCGGAAAGGAGAGATCATACCAAAATTCACAGCAAAGCATAAAGCGCGAGCAAGGACATCCTCCGCAATGTAGAACAAGAGGGAGGAGAGCGAATCCCCCTGGAGAACCCCCCTAGTGAAGTTAAAATACCCATCAGGACTCCCATTAAGAAGCACAGAGATGCAATGTAAGTAGAGAATGGTCTCAACCCAACCAACAAAATTGGGGAAAAATCAATTTTGTGTAAGACCGCTATCAAGATACCCCAATCAAGTGTGTCAAAAGCCTTACTAATGTCAATCTTCATGATCATATAATTTCCGAAGGTGCGAGAAGTAAGAAAATTAAAGGCCTCCGAGTCTGCTGCAATACAGTCGTGAATCAGTTTTCCCAGAATAAACCCGAACTGGGACTCCGAGATCACATCACCAATGACAGAGCCATGATAATTATCCATGATCTTAGTAATGATCTTAAAGGAGAGTTTAATAAGAGTAATAGGCCGAAAATCCTCCACCCAAATCACCACCTTAATCTTCGGGATAAGGACCATGAAACTAGAATTAAAACTAGCAGGGGGTCAGGAGGATTCAAAGAAGTAGTGGACCACCATACAAACATCTTGGCCAATAATATCCCAGCACTTATGAGAAAAATGACCGTTAAAACCATCGGGAACAGGGGCACTACTCGTAGCAAGCACAAACCAGCCTCACGAATTTTCGCAGGATTCAGGATTGCTGATAGGAGCAAATTCGATTGGGAATCAATAGTGGTATGCAGAAACTCATCCATTCAACTTAGGTCCGAAAGAGGGTGAATAGAAGGAAAAGGACCGAGAAGAAAGAGATAATATTACTTTTAATCGCATCAAGGTTATGACAGATCGCCCCATCAATTAAAAGAAAACTGATGGAAGATTTCGTGACCCGAGCCTTAATGCTGCGGTGAAAAAAAGCCAAATTATGATCTCCATCTGTAAGCCAATCCACATGACTCTTGTGCCTAAGAGCATTAGCCTGAGTGTGAATTAACGAAGAGGATTGAGCCTGAAGGGAAACTTTAGCCTAAATGTCGGCCTCGGAATACCCCATATCCAGACAACGAGACTGTAGGGCCAGAAGGTCCCCTTGAATCGCTTCAACTCAACGGTGAATGTTGCCAACAATCCGTGCATTCCACTCCCAAAGAACCCCATGAAGGTACTTCAACTTAATCATGAGATGCGGTATAGGACTAGACACCAGAAATGGAAGATCCCAAGACGTAGTGATGAGGTCAATAAGAATAGGATGGTGATCCTAACCAGGGCGAGGAAGAAGAAGAACCGAAGTCCTACTACACAGAAGGGGCAAGTCAGCAGAGTAAATATCATGATCAAGACGAGCAAACCGGAGCTCATTGTGATAGCGACTGACTCTAGTGAAAAAGACCCCATGAGTGGAAACCTTCATAAAGTATCCAAGAAATCCTATAAGTCGACACATTTGGAAGCATTCGGGGGATTACCACCACGCCGCTCGTGGCCTCCCAAAATCGTATTAAGTTCTCCAACAATCAAGAGGCAGGGGAGGGAAAGGCATAAAACATCTCTCCATATGGCACGACGATCCGAGGCTGCATTATGAGCATGCACGAACCCGAGGTTCAAGTCGAGGTCCCCGAAAGTGGCCCAAAGGAGAATAATCTGGTCGGAAGAGAAGATAATCGTCGTGGAAGTCACATTAGAACTCGTGAAAACCCAAATATCAGGAACCCCATTACTCTGAAAATTCTCCACAATAATAGAAAGGCCGAGAGAATGCCAGAAAGAGGCGTGAATACTCGAAAAGGAAATCATGGGTTCCACAATCGCAAGAATGTCGAGGCGATGAACCCTGCAAAGATCTTTGAGAGTCAGATGAGAAACAGAGTTGCTGATGCCCCGAATTTTCTAAAAGAGGCAATACATTAAAAAGACGGGGTGGGGGGAGGGTGGCGATGCCTCCTATCTAATTTATCAAGATGAGTCATCTCCTTTTCAAAAGCAACCAAACTGGCATCCATGTCATCATAATCGGACCATCGATCCTTAGCAGCCGTGGACATAATATGTTGATTTGACGAGGCCTCAGCTCAATGATACAATTATGAGAAGGGTTGTTATTGTTAACCTTGTCAGTGCAGCATTGAAGAATCTTCTTAGGTGCACGATTTGGATCATACACCTTGAGTGTGCAATCTTTAACAGTAGAGGTGTCAGCCTCCGAGACAGGTGGGCAAAAATTGTTCTTGTGAGAGGCGGAGCTTGCTGGGGCATCCAAAGACTTGGATGTAGAACACACGGCACCGCGTGCAAGTAAACTACCTGAAACGGTGGACTAGGTCGATGGCGGGCGGCGCCATAATCAATTCGGTCAGTAGTAAGTTTGTCCGGGGCTGGGTCAACAATAGTGTCATCGGGTCTCTCAAGACTCGAGGGGACCACGGACGAGTGGCTCACCACAGTCATGTTGTGCAACACAGGATCATTCAAATTCATGCAATCACCATTGTTTAAGATGTCAAAAGCATTCGATGTCAATAAAGATGTAGAAATGTAAGTGGAAGGTTTAGAAACGTTACTTGTATGCATGACATTCGGTTTCAAACTCTTGTCATTGTCGCCCTTGTCGATCATTGGAAACCGAGCGTCATATCATTGGAAACTTGTCTGTCCCTTCTACCTATTGCATTTTAAAATAATTTATGTCGGGTAATATTTGTTATATTTATATTATCAAAATGAAATTAACACTCCCTCCGTCCCACAAAAATAGTCCAATATTCCATTTTCGTCCTTCCCACAAAGATAGTCCAGTAACCATATTTAACATATTATTAATTTTTCATTCCACACATACCCTTAATTAATATTTTTGAAATACTAATTTTTAACATGATAAATTGAAATTGATGATTACAATGCAAAGTCTTACTATTCTAATAACAAATATACTAATTGCAACACTGATTTCTATTAGTATTAATTGAAATTAATAAATTCAAGAAAAGTATAATTGAAAAATACTAACTAAATTAATGACATAATTATATAAATTACCAATTTGTTAATTTGTGTGAAATTAACCATAAGACTATTAAATTGGGACGGAGGGAGTATTATTTTTTTATATTATAACAAGAGAAATGACTGTCATATAACTAATTCTATCTCTCATATTGTATTAATTAATAATTTTAAGTATTCTAAATAAATAATATTATAATCATTTAATATGTATAATTATAATATTAATTATTATTTTTAATTTTCGAGAAATATTTAACTACAATCGATGGAACATGACTGAGTAAATATTAAGAAAAGAGGAATACTTAAAATAAGGTTACATCCCCTCAGAAATTTATGAGTTTCTTGGAATTCGTAATCATTAGTTATAATTCAAATGTCACATCAGTACCTGCCTTGAGTTTGTGCCAAACAACGCTCCAAAGAATTATTAAGTGCCGGCCACAGAATAATGGAAGGCCAAACAACCAAATGCCAATTATACTTTTTTAATTCTCAACTTAAAGAAAAAACAAAGGCTAAAACATTAGAAGAAGGGACAAATACAGAAAAAAACGAATAAATAATAGGTAAGAGATGATAATTTGACTACAACATTTATATGAGCTGAAACAATTAAAAAATAAAAAAAAAGGCGAAGTCCCAATTATGACTAAACTCTGAGCAATTCCATGATCATCTTATTCTCAAAGGTTAGTCCCCTCTCTCTCTCTCTCTTTCATATGTGGGCTTCTAAGTTTGGAGGTTTTTTATGCAATTGATGAAGATACGTGATTTGAGCTCTTTCTTATTATTGGGGGAATATTTTTGTAATTAGTATTTATTCAATGCTTATTTTTATGCTATTGCTTATTTCTCCAATAAGGTTTTGGTGGTTTTATGCTATTGCTTATTTTTAATTTAATGTATATATATTCTCATCATTTCTGAGTGATGTAAAAATAACAAACAATTTCAACTATTTTAACATGCACCCATTAAAGTTAGCATTTACTTATCAAATTCCCATCCTGGAGTGCATTTTGTGAAAGAAAAACAAATGCCTTAATTGTAATTTTGAAAGAGAACAAGTTTACTATTATTATTATTTTGGTAATTAACCACTTTTCTGAATATAAGACTGTCAGCATGCGAATTTTGCAGGATCGGACCAAGAAAATACTTCAATTATTTTTGTGACAACAAGATTTAAAGTAGATGTTCAGGAAAACCCTCTCTGTTTCATTTGAAGATTGGGAAAATGGTTACTCAAATAGCCATGATCATCAATAATAACCGCATAGTCTTGGCTTTGTGACAATTAGCTACTTTATTATATAGTGTGTATAAAGTATGAGTGCTGAAGAAAAAAAGCCTAAACGGATTGTTTTTGAAGAGGTGAAGAATATAAGCACAGATCCTGAAACACTAATGGCTGAGATTAATTCCGCCATCAGCGCCCTCGAGTATGCTCGTGCCGCTACTCTCTCGCGATCTCCGCCTCCCTTTCCGAAACAAAACACCCTACTTAAAAAGTTGATTTCATAGTTATGTTCCTTTGTAATTTCGATTCAATCGGTACATTTGTATTACCCAGAGCGGTGTGTCCTAATGGATTTACCCCATCATTTCTTGTTATACTTGTCTTTCTTATTTGGTTAAAGAAAAAATAAAATTGGCACCCAGAATATTTGTATTTTTCACGGTTATTATTATTTGTAACAAAGCTTTGTATGTATGCTCGATTTACAATTTAACATCTGTACCAAAATTTTGGTGGTTTCGTGGCAAGCCACCTGACTTGGGAGGGCGTATTTTTTGAGTTTTCATAAAGAGAAAAACTTTTTACCCACCAACTATCGTGATTTCACAAGTCACTATATAAACAATTTGTGTTTTGCAATTTACACCCACGTTATAGGACTTTGTGGTGTTTGGACACCTCACTTGACTTTTGAGTGCAAATTATATGATGCACTCAATGTGCACCGATTGCTCAAAATGGCGTCGTACTGGTTATTAAATAGGCTTAACAGTTGTGGGAGATGGGAGTCTAATTATATTTTCTCTTTTACTTGTAGCCGTAACGGAGCGTCTTTTTTCTTCGATTCTGTTGAAGAATTTTAGGACTTTATTGTCTTCTCAAAACAATTTGTTTAACCAATTCTTATTGTTGATTTTCGATATTTAGATAGATGGTGATATATCTCCTGTCCTTGAAATAGCTTGTCGAGATCTAACGATTTCACAGGCGTTGTACCTAAATTTTTCTTCAATTGTTGAATGAATTGCAAGATGTTAGTTTTTTATGAATTTTTTTTATTTAATTAGTTTATCTAAATAGTGTCTTTTGTGGTGGTTCATATTTTGTAGTCGATTCATAATTTTCTATAATTACATGATTTCTGGTTGATTTTTATGAATATGTTTTATATTTTAAGAAGATTTTTGTGAATATGATTTTCCGAGTTATATTTTTGTGCAGATATTACAATGTTATTTGTGTTACTATTCATATTTGTGTTGTTCTATATATATCATATGATGTCTCAAGGCACATTGTTGTGATGTTAAAAATACATCATTTTTGTTGTGATTATTGATTATATTAATATAGTAGTAGCAGTTGTTAAGTACATAATGTGTTAAGTTAAGGTTCATCATTGTGTTGCTATATATACATCACTTTCGTTGTGATTATTATTTTCTTTGATTTAGTAGTAGTGGTAGTAGTTGGTAGGTATATCTTGCGATATTGTAATGTACTTCATTATTTTCTTTGGTTTACTGTATTTCTTAATTATATGTGTTTAATGGTTTCAATTTAATAGATTTACCATATTTTTTCTTATGAGACATAGATGAGATGCGATAGATATAGATACATCTCTTTTTTTGTGGACCCGTGCAGGTAATGGTTGTGGATGAATTTATGGGTTCAACTTCCGCTGCCGAGTTATCTTTTTCTGCATATTTTGGTATAATTTTACATGTTGTAATTTTTCATTTCGTGTACTTATTTTGTGCAATTGTAGTTAAATATGGACATTATCTTTCTGCTTACGATACATCATTGTGATGAGTGATATACATCACTTTCTGTTGTGTTTCTTATATATTGGTGCCGAGTTATCTTTTTTCTGCATATTTTGGTATAATTTTATATTTTGTATTTTTTCATTCCTCGTACTTATTTTGTGCAATTTAGTTAAATATGTACATTATCTTTGTGCTTACGATACATCATTGTGATGAGTGATATACAACACTTTCTGTTGTGTTTCTTATATATTGGTGCAGTTAGACAATTGAGTATATACATTGTTACATGTGTTAAGAAACATCAATTTGATGCTAGATATACATCATATTGATTTTCAAAATAAGAGTTATGCTAATGCGCTCACTTTATGAATTAAAAAATAGTTCATGTTTTTTTATATTCATTTGTATTGATTATGTGATGTATTGCATTGTGTGGATTGATTTACATTGTATTGGTTTTTGTTGTATCTTTTGTAAGATATTGTTTCTAGACTTGTTGAGATGACTTACTTGTTTACCGATTCGTTGGAAGTTATGAGTTGATCAATTGTGTTGGACATCGTAAAATAATTTGAAAGTCTAGTTCGTTGTATATGGACAAACTATTAAGAGCTTGTGATTGGTTTATAAGATGTATACGAAATTATCACATTATTGATGTATGGTGTTTTTAGGAAATGTATCTATTATACACGATTGATTTCTTTTTTTCTCGCGAATGTATTTTAGTTGGTGTTTATGTGATGTACATTTATCGTGTTGTTAAAATTCACATATGTTCAAAGTAATGTACATATCATACATGTGAACTTTTTTTTTTTTGTACGATATGTAGTGGGTTTATATGATATACATTATTGTCTTGTTAATTTACATATTTGCAAACAGTATTGTGCATACACAAGTAAGATTATACCGAGGTACATTTAGTGTCTTCATGATATACGTATAATATAACTGTAAAGTATATATATCTTAAATGTGATAACAAGTATATATATAATTTATCATGTAAATAATGTACACAACTTAAATGTGATATAAACATAACACAAATATAATGTACACATGATGTATAACATATTATTATATGAAGTATATTCATTATGTAAATAATGTACATGTAACATAAATGTGATGTACATATAATATAAATGTGATGCACATAAAACACACAATTGGGTTTTGTATCATAATATTGAACGAGTACATTTTATGTTTAGCGCATCATCTAATATATCCACTATCATCCAAAATATTTACATATTCAAAATATTAATTCATTCCTCAATTTTCTCTTAGATGAAACTTCAGTCTCCTTCATTTCATCATTATCATCAACTAGTTCTACATCTTCATCTTGTACCTCGGTTTCTTCCATAGGTTTAGTCTGTTTAGCTTCTAAATTTTCTCCTTTTCTTCTGAATTGATTTTTCGCATGTTCATCAACTCATATAGAGTCATATCATCATTTTGACCTTGTTATTTCCATTTTTCACTAACATTGTCTATAGTAAGAAGAAAATGATTGATTTATTAGTAATGTACAAAGAGTTGAAGAGTGAATGATGTACACAAGTGGATAAATAATACAATGTTAAGAACATATAAAATATTATATATGCAATTTATATACAAAGTGACAAAGTGATGTATCCAATTGTGTCAAGTGATTTACATATAACACCATGAACAAAAAGAGTACTAACATCGCACTAAATAATGTACATTAAATTGAGAAATAATGTATCCAGTAGTTTTAACCTATGTTATACCGTACCAATAAAGATATAAGGGACCTAACATCCCTGTTAATGTATATTTAACAACGAGTTGATGTATATATATATATATATAATTTTTTTTTTTACTTTCAATTGGTGTACATATCACTGTCACAAACAACATGAGACTTAACATCACAACTAATGTACATTTCATCGAAATTAATGTATACATTGGCTTCACCCGATGTACATACCCTACAATAAACAACGTAGGACTTAACATCACAACTAATGTACATTTAACCAAAAATCAATGTAGACCCGAGTCTAAAGTAATGTACATACTGCACAGGATGACCAACAATGCACATAACACCACATCTAACTTATCTTTTGATATTTTGTTGTATTTTACAATGAAACAACTAAATCTATTTTAAATCTACGTAGTAAATTCAAAGCAATGAACATATTTAGTGAAGATGCAAATATTAGGTTAATAATTACTGAAGGTTACAAAATTATATTAAAAATTAATAAAAACAAACCTATTTAGAAATGTACAAAACCAGATAATAATGATTTTTACGGTTTAGAGATGCATGGAACAAAAAAAAAAACTCATTGTAAAATGATTTTTTTACAATATTATTTACCTTTAATTTGTGTATATGGACGTTGGCGCATGAATAATTGGATTTTGAAACCTAATCCACCGTTTTGTAGACGACACCGAATTTCGAAGAACAATCCACCATTTTTTTCACCAGCAGAATAATTGAAATTCGAAACACAGTCAAAGGTTGTCGAGCGCGAAAATGAAGTGTTAATATATAGATCTTAGTTTTTTGAATTGAGGTGTGGTTTTTTGGCTTTGGATTCTCGACTGCCTTGATTTGGTCGGAGATAAATGAAAGGGCATTGATTTACTCTGTTTCTATCTTCCAATATGTGAGGAGCTCATATTTAATTAAATGGTGGCGTTTTGGTACCAGAGTGCACATTGTGTAGTGTACCCTGGCGCACCATATAACAATTGGTTTTTGAGGGATTTTCTGTAACTACAAATCATAAATATTTAAAAACCAAATATAGTTAATAAATTAATTAAGTTTCTTTTATTTTGAGAAAATAAAAATAAAAATCACCTACATATGGTGCGATATTCCGTCTTGAATCGATCTATCCCAAAACTTTTTATACTATGGTTCTAGATATTTCTTAAATATTCGCACCGAATTGAAGAAACGAAATTAGAATCAATCTTTAAGAATTTATTACACACACACACAAAAAAAAACACATTTAAATATATATATTATCTTTTTGATAATGAATATTTTTACGATATTTAATTTATAATATTTAAGGTTTCATATTGAATAACTACATATTTATGAATTTTACTTTCAAATTTATAATCTAATCATTATATTTTTCACCTAATTAAATTATTAATATTTAAAGATACTATAATTCAATATGTCATTTTTATTTTAGTTCATATTTAATAATTTTCATTTGACATTTGTTTAATTTAAATATGTTTAGTTTAATATGGATCATTTAATAATGTAAAGAATGAAGTTCTCTGATTCTCTGTACCAAATCAAATCGAATCGAATCATTCGATAGATCCGAATATCCGTATCGAATTGGTCCGAAATAAGAAACTTCTGAACCAAACCGTCTCGAATTTTCGCTACGATTTTAGGGACTCAATATCAAAAATCTCCAACGGTACGTTTATGGAAATTTGAAAGTCCCGAACTATTAGAACCATGCACACCCCAAGTTTTTATGGTTATATTTTTATCAATAAAAGTTTATTGCATAAAAAATAATTTGTAATAAAAATTCAAATATAGAATTAAATATATTTTGTTTATTGTAGAAGGATGATGCGACCAAAAAGATTGGTACTTCAAGAATAGAGGGTACTGACCTTAAATATGAAGTCGGCGACCTGATATATGTTCAATATATGTGCAGCGACCTGATAGATCTCCAGCGAGCTCTTGGAGACTTGATAGATCCTGCAAAACAAAACCCAAACTGAGGAGGTGGCCTCGGCGTAGGCCCTCCGCAGTACGTGAGAGAGACGCGAGAGTTTAAAATTGTAGGATGTGAAATCAACTTAGAGAGAAAAGAACGAGGCCTGAGTCCTCTTTATATAGATAAGAGAAGTATTCCAAATATAGTGTTCCCCTCTCATACTATAATACCATAAATAGCACGACCGACTTAGAATTAGGATTCCTCCTGTATGTTAAGTTCCCATAAATAATAGAACTCTCATTGAATTACTGAATTAACCATGGACCAATAAGCCTATCCATAGATTTAGTCTGTCGGGGCCCATAGAATAGCCCTACTAGTTTGTCAAAAGACCAAAACCATGAGGCCCAACTCTCAACACCGAGTTACCACTCAGCGCCGAGATGGTATAATAGCGATTATATCATAAGATCTCGTCACTCCTATACATCAGGTCGCTATCCTTCAAAACAACTCGTCCAGCTCCCAGAAGGATTGCACCTTCTAAGAAATTAGGTCACTTACTAAATATACACATAAATACCTGCATGTTGCCGATGTGAATATTTGATGTCGTATCAGCTAGTGTTTTGCATGTAATTGTGGTATTTTTTCGTGTTTCTAATTAGGGTTTAGTGTCATTTATAGTGGTTTTGAGTCGAGTTTCATTAGGTTATTAGGTTGTTTTCTTATTTTGTTGTTTTTTCGTGTTTCTTTTTGATTTTTTACTTGATTTGGTTAAATGGGTTCAATTAATTTGTGGATGGGTATGATTGTTACTAGATTTTGATAAGCATGTGAAAATGAAGGTGAAATTGATTCGTAGTCTAACCTTGACTGGAGCCAAAGCGAATCAGGTCACGCCAAGATGTGCCAGGGTGCGTCAAAATCCAAGCTAAAAGCTAGCTCCAAAACGCCAAAACATTCTGGAATGGTCGCCAAGATGTGCCTAGGCGCGCCAAGACACGCCCAGCAGCTGCCAGTGCATGCTTGTCGAGTGCCTACCGAGCACTCCCGCATGCCAAGCAGCACCAGCCCACGCCTGCCGATGCCTGCTTGCCAGCGCCCTCACGTTCTCGCCCGCCTACGCACCAGCCCTGTCGAGACCTGC
>BMAC01000355.1:1084311-1191960 GCA_014905375.1 Phtheirospermum japonicum | reverse complement strand
GAGACCTGCACGCCAGCGCCCACGCGCAACAGCTAGGCCGCGCCAGGCCACGCTAGCCCAATCCCGCGTGCGCCTGCCAGACCAGGCCATCACCTACCGAGCCAAGGTGCGCCCATACACCTTTGCCTCGAGCCAACCCATGCTAAAAGCCTTGACAAGTGGTTAGTAAGGTTATCTCGGGTCAAAAATGGGAAATTCAAGCTTTTAAGGCTTATTTGACCCATTTACCCTTAATAAAACCTAGTATAAATAGATAAGTCTCTCATTAGCTAAAGGGATCATCTAACTCTCCTCCCAGCACTTGCATGGGTTTGGGGATTTAATTTCTCTCTCTAATTCTTAGATTTAATTTCAATTTTTTCCTTGGGTTTGTAAGCTCAAGAAAAATTCAAGTCATCACTTGTATTTTATTCTGATTGTAATCTCATTCAAACTTTTGGATTCTCTTTCTTAATTCAAGTAAGTTTTCATTATTTTCTTCCTTGTTCTTCAATTTATGATTTTGCCTTAGCTCTTAGATTTATTGTTAGATTTGTGATTTGGTTTATGGAATCTAGGGGAGTGACACACCGTGGTCATAAATCGGGTCCTTGATCGTTTTTAAGGTATTTCGCTTTATTTTGGATTTTATTTTCATGCATGGTTTTATGTTGAATCCTAGATCTACTCTTCATTTCTAGTTGTTTTTCGAATTTTTTTTAACTTTCACGTCAACTTTTATTGCTCTTTCCATTGTTGCTTTCGATTTTTATTAATTTGCATTATTTAAATTTTATGATCATGCATGCATAGTTGTACCTTAGACTTTCATGCTAGTACTTTGTTGTTTCTTTGCTATTTATTGCTTATTTTGATTATTTCTTGCAATTTCGTTGTGGCATACGCAAGAGGCATCTAAAATACTTGCTTTACTTTTCGTAGTTCGTCATAGATTTTCATTTATTTTTCATTTTCCCTTTAATATTCACAAGCTAAAAACCCATTGACTCCTACAATCAATCGAATCCCGATAATACCAAGCCACACGAACTCTAGTCCCACAAAAAATCCTTAAAACAACTAGTCCCGCACATTCTGGTTGGTTGAGGTAGGAAACTAAGTAGAATGTAATCACGAGTTACCTCGGATGTCAAACAATCATGCTTTTTGAAAAAGGCACGTTACCCTTAGCTGTCACTTCTAATTTAAGATCATTAAATGTGCCTCTTCACCATGTCAGACACGCGTCAGTATCCCGTTACCTCGTAATCTACTTAATCCCGTGGGCCCAGAAAATGAAAGGCCCACAACAAACCCTACCAACTTTCCTGCCTATTGAAAAACCCTTGTGTCCTTTCAGTTATTTCGCCGCCCAATTCACAAAATACTCCTTCATCTTCACTTAAACTCATTTACACAAAAGCAGAGCAAAGAACCACGCTTTCTTGTGTAAAAACTCCCTGCAACTTTCCATAAAAAATCGTGAAACACAATCAATCTGCCCCAAATCCTCCGATCAAGATGATGAGTAAGTCCCCCTAATCCCTTGTTCTGATAATAATTATTCTAATTTTTACTGTTAATTGATGTGTTGCTGAGTGGAATCTTTTTGTATCTCTCCCTCCCCATAAATTGGTTGACGATAAATATAGCTTCACCCAGCTCTGATTCCCAAAACCTTAATTCTCCGACTCAAAACAGATCATTCGATACTGAATCTATATAAATTCCTCTAAAATGCCGAAGTAGAAGAAAAAAACACACCTACACCCTAACTTATATCCCAACCCGGTCTAACGGATGAACCGTCGGGAGAAATTTCTTGGCCCATATTAGAGGCCCAAACTAAAGCCTTATCTGAACAAATCTTCGAAGGCATCCCCATAGTAGGATATGAACCTGAATTCTTCATTCCTAATCCTGTGACCATGGTACCTCCTTCGGCTCACGCCGACCTACCTCCTCTTCCACGAGCTACTAGAATATCCGCAAAGAGCCCTTGGATGCTCCCTGATCGGAGCAACCTCGAAGCTTTCAAAGAAGCACTCAACCTCCCCAAAACTGCCAAAATAGCCTACCCAAATATCAAACAATCCGACCCGATCCATCCTCCTCCCAATCACATCACACTTCGTGATGAGCTTTTGAGGGCGGGATTCAGGTTCCCCCTCATTGGTTCTTCGTGGCCACATCAAATAAGTACAGAGTCCCCTTGCTTCAGATGACTCCTAACTCTATCAGATTTCTAGCTAGGTATGTAATTTTGTGTACATACTTCAATGTACAGCCCGACCCAGGTCTTTTTCATTTTTGCTTTCAAGTAAAATACCAAAAAGGTTCTTTCTATCTTTCTTCTCGCCAGGAAATGCGCTTCTTAGTAAACCCATCATCAAAAGTGCATGAATGGCGGTCAAAATTATATTTTATCCATAATACCGAAATTTGGCCATTTTTCACTGAATGGAAAAATTCAACCCCCGAACAGCACGCACCACCTTCTCCTAAATATCAGCCCGCTCGTTACCAATAATATTTCGACTTGCTTTCTGAGTGGAGCAAAAACTCCTATAATGTAATGAGGCTCACAGACTCGGAGAGAGTTTTCTCATTTATAGGTATTAGCCAGTGACCTACAGACTTAACCAGATCTGAATTCAGTAGGTCTCCAAGTCACCACAAACTCTTCTAACTTCACCTTCTTAATAGAATAAACTAATATACTCCCTTCTTATGTAGATGATATCATTACTGGTTACAGATCATCGAGCTCGGAAGGAGGTGCCACCACCCAGCCCGACCCGAGCCCTGTTATGACTTCAAGGCTGCAACCTCCTGTGTTCGATGTAGACCAAGAGGTGGAGCTCGCCATAGCCGCCAAAAACGAGCAAGAGGAGACAATTGATCCCGAGGAGCATATGCCACTTAGGGACGTACTAAATAAAGGGAAGGGGAAAAGAATAGCTAGCGAGCGAACTCCTTCTCAATGTACACCTCCAGTCCCCAAATGCCGCCGACTCCAAAAGGCATATGCTGCATCTGCTTCGAGTCCTCTAGACCTAGAAAAGGGACTTGTTCAATGTGATAGCACCGAAAAGATCAAATCTCTTCTGCAAAGGCGAGTGACAACCCAGGTAACTTGATATTCTCAAGATAATATACTTCAGTATTTTCCAATACAACATATCTGACTTATAACGCTTGCTTCCTACTTCTTATCATAGCTGAAACCTCTAATGACTGCACTATCCATCCACCTATTGGCAGAAACCTCCGAAGGTGAATGGAAAAGAGATGCCACGAGCTAATGACTCAAGCAGAAAAAAAGACACAACAATTGTCTTTGACCCCAGGTGAGCTGGATGAAGCTCGTCTCCAACTAACATCCCGGGAGGAAGAGATACACATTGCCAAGAGGCAACTGGAGACCTTAGAAGATTGGCTAAGGAAAGTAGAGGAGCTATTGCAAGAAAAGGAGAGACAAGTGCACGAAGTAGGTTATATAGCTCGGCGACAAGGGGTTGCAGAAGGAAAGATGGAGGGAAGAGGGGAGGGCCGAGAAGAAGGTATAATTGAAGGTCGTTGTACATTTCTCAAGAGCGAGGTGGGAAAGAAGTTCACAGAAGCGTATAGGACCGAGCTAATGAACAAGTACCGGAACACAACACACTACTTGTGAAAAGTGGGGAGAGGAGCTCAAGAATGGCTTGACTTTGATGTAGAGCGGATCGAAGCTCAACTTTCTACAACCAACATCCAGTTCGAACCAGATGCGAAGACCATGAGCGCCGAGCTCCCTCCCTTCTCTTTCTAGAAAGGCAACAGGAACCAACCCACAATAGCTAAGTGGTGGATCTCCTGCAAGGGTGATGCGATCCTGAAGGCTGGGCTTAGCGCCAAGCTAGAAGCCCTTGTGGATGTGTTGGTGTCTGATTGTAATCCAGCTTGACTCATTTAGCTTCTCTGTAACTTAACACTTACTTCTTTTGGTTTTTGAGTGGCCATGTATAAACAAACTTGACTTCTGCTATGACTTGGTTTTATCATAGAGTTTATGTAATCCAAGCTAATACAAAACCTGTCACAAAATGACTATAGAAAAACCATCCCAAAAATATCAGTAAAACCATACTCGACCATAAAAGTGCAAATCAAAGAGTAGTTAGGTCGCCGAAACATAATGAGAGTAAACAAGGGGTAATCAAGACTTCACTTAGTCCCCCAAGTGAATGCAATATGATCAATACCCTTAGCTTTTCCAGCATCGCATAAACCTGCTTTCCATATAGGTGATATTACCGAATCCAAACACATAGGGACTGGAAGGAACCTATACGTCAATCATAAGTGTAACATGTAAATTAAACATGTTCGGGATTGAAGGAAGATATATAAATCAAACACACTTCCCCTCCAAAACATCCCAAAATATTTAAGCCAAACATACTTGAGGATACATGAAAACATGTAAATCAAACATGTTTCAATCATAAGATCAACCAAAGCACATAAATTCAAACAAGGCACACAAGACCAAATAAAGCACAAAATACCAAATATAACACATAAGATCAAGTATAGCAGCATACAAATCACACATAAGAACTATCAAACATATTCAAGGATATGAGAGAACATATAAATCAAACATGTTTTCACAAAACCAGCCATTGCCATGCCCACAAACCCCATCACCGAGATGATAAGAGCGTCGGGACTTAATCATATAGATGAAACCATAGAAATTCATAGAGTTCCTTAAGAAATCCTTTATTCTTTATTGATAGATATCAACCCATAATGGGTAAAAAGTGCGACAAAAGTACAAATCCACTGCCGACCTAAAGGAGCATCGGTTCATGATAGAAATAAGTATATATAGAGGGGTAAAAAGTATGAGCTTATCATTCGGAGAGCTAGGCATAATACTTCTTCAAGTGACAGACATTCCATCTTCTTGGTAAAGTTTTTCCTTTTGCATCTTTGAGCATGTATGCTCCCCCTTGTAGTACTTTGATAACCTTGAATGACCCATTTCTCGGGTCCAACTTCTTTGTGTTGTAAATCATGCCATTCCACTTCCAGATAAGGTCGCCGACCTTGAAGTATCTTCGTTTTAACCTTTTGTTAAAGGCCGCCTGAATTCGTTCTTTGTATATTTCCATGCGCGCTGCGGTCTTATCACGTATCCCATCAATTATTTTGATAGATTCCCTGGCTAATCGTGATAGTTTGAGGGTAAAAGTTTTTTTTTTCTTTTCTTATGTTTGGGTGTTCTTTGAAGTATAATTGTTTGCTATTGTAAAACGAATTTATATACTTGAAGGGAACTTAAAAACTTCTATTCTCTAAGTTTTTTTTCTTTTCTTTCTGAAAGAGATAATAAATTTGATTATGGGTGTCAATATGTTGTAGAACTATAATTTTGAGTATTTTAGTCATTATAGAATTTTCGAATTCATAGTTTTTAAGACGATTCTTTATGTTATTAACTATATAATATGAGCCTTTTCATGGTTTCACCTTTTTTTTTGTTGTTGAATTTCCATATAATTCTATAAGTAAAATTAATATCTGTAATACTCCTACAAATTTGAAACTTCTCTAAAACTCTAATAACTCTATGACTAGACTACAATACCCCTAAAAATATATTTCTCTATATCACACAAGCCACTTTCTCATTCTCCCACATATTAATTCCATTTCCCCAAAATATTTCACAAATAAAATCCCTGATATCACTAGCAGAGCAATTATATGGGAAGGGTTGTATGACTCAGACTCTAATGGAAAGCCGGACCAATAACCCCTAGAAATCTCTTTTAAAAAAACTCTTATATCCTATATAATTCCATGGATTAGGATTTTCGTCATTCCCTCAATAGTTGTTCCATTGGTTCGTCTTTTGAGTGGACTTGTACATTGAAACTGGTCTAGCAAGATGGCGATGAAGACAACAAAAATCTAGAAGTCAGCTCATTATTGTTCTTCTCCTTCAAACTTCAGTTTCTTGAAGTAGGGCTGAATTATCAAATGAAAGGTAGCTTATAATTTGGGTGGTCAGTATGTAATTATGTTGTTATAATAACCAGTACGAAACTATGAACCACTTAACCTGATAATTCCAAACATGAATTAGCACTTGAACTGGAAAATCACGAACGACCCAATCTGGAAACTCCCAACTATGAACTTGGAAATTACAAAATGACAAATTTTCAAATTATGAAGACTGTCCAACTATGAGTTTGGAACTTTCAAATTATTATAAAATGCCTAACCATGAATTTGGAGTTATGAACTGCTCGATTTTCAAACTACAAAATGTGGAATCTGAAAACTGACAACTACTAAGTAATATTATTTCTTGTTTGTTCAAGTATGGACTTCGTCGAGTTTCAAGTTTGATAGTTTTTAATTTGGGTGGGTAGTATGTTTTATTTATTTTTATTCTATTTTGGATTCTAATGAGTTTCAATTTGGGTAGTTTATGACTAGTGTTGCTTCTTGTTTGTTCAAGTTTGGATCACGTCAAGTTTCGAAGTTTGTAGTTTGTAATTTGAGTGGGTAATATGTTTTTTTTTCTTTTGTTCAACTATGAACTTCCTGCATTTTTTACTACTTCCTTCTAATCCAGATGGTGGTAAAAAAGAAGAATAAGGAAGAGAACTCGTAAGAATCACCCACCAAATCTCAATCTTTTCTTTATATACATACATATATATATATATATATATATATATATATATATTTAAATTTCCAAGAATTGTAAAATTAGGGCTACATCTAACTAGGAAATTAAATATTATGGTTTTTCAACCTTCTAGAATCGTATCCAGTTTAGAATCTAGTACTGTAGTTCAAAATGGGTTCTAATCTGATTTACTAGTTTTAAAATTTTAATTTAGCGATTATATAGATGAAAATTTCAGGATAAATTTTTAGTTTAGAATTAGGGCTTTTCAATCTCTTAGAATACTAGTTACAAATAGTTTCAAATTCAGTTATATAGTCAAAATACTAGTTTCAAATTTGTAGTTTGATTATCTAGTATGGGATGCAATTTTGCTTTTATGTCATTAGAAATGTGCAAGACTACATGCACAAACTATCTAGTAAATTGCATGCCACTAATTTATAGTATGTGTGTCAACTCGAAAAACTTTGTGCAGTGTCCAGAACAAAAATCATATTTGAACAACATGTGTGGATTACAATCACGTTCTCCTATTTTAACTTAATAAACACATCTTGTTGAAATTCTATAGGACTGATCATACAATCATTGAATGTTTGTTCATGAAACATGAGGTATAGAAGATGATCATGCGTACGAGTATTGGAAAAAGCATCGTTCATAAATCAAGGCTGAGATAATTAAAGCCATTATGACGAACCCATGAAATACTCCAAATTATTATGTTTTTTTATCAACTAGTAGTGTGAATATTTTAAATTTAGTATTTCACTATTTCTGTTAGAGGTATTCGATGAGATACTCCACCATCACTCGCTCACTGTTTTGCATGTAATTGTTGCATTTTTCCTTGTGTTTTTAGTTAGGGCTTAAGGTCGTTTCTAGTAGTTTTGAGTCATTTTTCGTTAAGTTTTTACGTCATTTTTCTTGTTTTATTCTTTTTTGTGTTTCTTGTTAATTTTATATTTAATTTGGTTAAATGGTCCAATTAAATTGAAGTTTATGGTAAATCATTGTTTTTTATTGTTTAAATTCCCATTTTATAGGTGAAGGCATCGAGGCCTGAAAATTGAATTGAGCCAGCCCAAACCGAGCTCTCCCACGCGCAGCTGCCGAGTGAGGTCTCCCGCGCGCGTCGCTGACGAGAGGATCCGTCGGCCGACGCGTCTGCCGAGCTTGGCCGAGCCTGCTGAGAGCCGCGAGCGTCGCCGCCGAGACCTGCCGGTGTCACTCGACGCAGGGTCGATGCAAACTTTCTGTTACGTCAATCCTGCCAAGCATCGACCGACGCCCCGCGTGCGTCGACGCCGAGCTGCCGAGCCACACTACCGAGAGCTGCCGACAGCGTTTGCCCATGCCTGCCCACACCTGCTGAGCGCTTCCGAGCCATGCACGCCACCTTCGGCCGGTCACGCCCAAACCACATCTCCCTCGAGCCAACTCGAACCAAACCGAGCCAAACCTTGCCAAGGTGGACCATTTCGGGTCAAAGTGGTCAAAACATGGAAATCCAAGCTCATATGGCATAATTGACCCATTTACCTCTAATTAACTTGTATAAATAGATAGACTCCTTTCATTAGAAAAAAACAATTCCTCCCAACCCAAGCTTGGGTTTGGGATTATTTTCTCTCTTTAGATTTCAAGCTTTGCCTTGGGTTTGTAAGCTCAAGAAGGATCCAAGTACTCCCTTAGATTTTCACTTTGGTGCAATTTAATTCAAGCTTGTTTCTTCTTTTCTTTTATTCAAGTAAGCTTTCTTTTAATTTCATGCTTTGTTCTTCATTTCTTTTATGCCTTTTGCCTTAGGTATTAGAATTTTTGCGTGATCTTGTGAATCATCTATGGAATCTAGTTGAGTGACACATCTAGATCATAAATCGAGAACTAGATCGTTTAATTTCACGCATTTTCATATGTTTCATGCATTTTCTTCATTTTTATGCTTTTTGTCTTACAACCTTGAATTCATGTTAGATCCTAAGAATTAGCTATGGGATCTAGATGAGTGATACGTCTAGATCATAGATCGGGTCTTGGATCGTCTTGATTTTGAGTTTTTCACATGCTTTATTTGCAGTTTAATTTTCATGCTTCGTTTCATGCTTAATCCTAGATCTATGCTTTGTTGCTTGTTGTCTTTCATAAAGTTTCAAACTTTCCCATCCATATTCATTGCTTTATCCATTCATGCTTTCAATTCATGTTAATTTTCATTATTCAAGTTTTATATTCATGCAAACTTAGTTGTACCTTGTGCATGCATGCTTGTACCTGGTGAAACATCCTTGTTTTTGCTTGTTTTCATTATTTGCTTGCATTTTCATTGAAGGCATACGACCGAGACATCATACCAACTTGCAATTTCATTTCCTAGTTTAGTTTAGTTAGTTTATTTTCTTATTTTTATTTTCTTTAATTTTCCAAAGCTTGAAACACTTTGATTCTTACAATTGAATCGATATCCAATAATATCGAGCCAAGGAACCCGTTGATATATTTCAACACCACAAAAACTCTTCTAACAAAATGGCACCGTTGCGACTTAGCTTGGTTAAGGCTTTCGATTTGATTGTGGTTTCATTGTGTTTTTATCTTTCTTTGTTATTTGACATTTTTTGTTAAGTATGCAAGGTATGTATAACTATGGTGGATACATTCCCAAAATGGGAGGTCATGGTGCAAACCATGTTGGGAATGGGATGTATAATAGCCTTGGAAACGTGGGAGGGCATGGTGCAAACCATGTTGCCAATGGTGGACTCGACTATGGTCAACCCGGCATGGGAGGGCGTGGTTGCAAACCATTTCGGGTTTAATGTCTCCTCGGGTACGAATGGTCCGTATGGAGGATATGATGCTCCGAATCACTTCCCGAATATGCATAATCCGACATCCGGGCCATATGGTGGTTATATTGCGCCTAATCAATGCCCAAACATGTATAATGAAAGCTTTAGTCCGAATGGGTACGTTGGTGGTCAATATCCGATTCCCACCCCGTATGGCGGTAATGGCGTTCCCGAGCATTGTCCGAACATGCATAATGGTAGCTTTGGGAATCCCAACCCGTGTGGAGGTCTTCCTACTTTGAATCTCAATTTTGGGACGCGCATAACCCTATCCACTAAAGATCACGAAGCTTATGAGTTGTTTTGTGGTCCGAGATCCACTGTTGCAAGTGCCCCCATCCGCACTTTGGGGGATGTTAACAAACCTTTTGTGGGATGTGCATGGTGTGGAATGTGTGATCATACTACCGAATCTTGCCCTTTAACTTCCTCGTTCAATATGTCGTTGCCCCATTTGGAGGATATGTATGGAGGCCATCATTTGCTCTGCCGCCGACTCCTAATCCTCTTGTTACTCCTCATGAGGGCCCGTTTCATCCGACTACTCCGATGATTGCTCCTACTCCATCCCCCGATCCAGATCTCTTGGTCATTATGCAATAATTCTCAAGTCTGGTCACGTTCCTTGATAAGTGGGGGATGGTTGATAATACGGTCATCTTGCATCAGGAAGAGGAAGTGATCTCAATTCCGAGTGTTCTTACTCCTCTTGATTCCACATCCGTGGACCTCACTTTGTTTTCTCTTTCAAAAAGTTCTATTATCGATCGGATATATATGGACATGATCAAAAATAAGGTCGAGCAAGCTTATATGGAGGAAAAGACCAATGAGGAGGTGGTTGGCCTGAACGTAGATAGAGGGATGTTGTGAAGATGAGCCCCTTGTTCTACATGATGAGTCCACTGTGCCTCTATGTGCCCTCGGGTTGTGTGGAGATGATTCTCGATGTTTCGTTGAGGGCAACGATGATTTTTTAGAGGGGGAGGTGGGTGTTATTGATAGTAAGATTGAAAATATTGACGATCATCTTCAGGAGGAAGAGGAGAGCAAGTCGATTATCATCCTTGCAAATTCGCATCGAGAGGAAAAAGAGGAGAGGACGGTTAAAGGGCTTGACGTTCTTAAGAGTGCGATTGGGTGGAGACCCAGAGTGGTTGAGGGAGTTAGCCCTTTGAATTCGAGTTTTGATGAAATGGTGAGAGCCGGGACTTGGAGATTGTTGTAGGAAGTCTTGATGTTCGTACTTTCTAAAAGCGAGTGGGTGAAGCCCATTGACTTAGTGCCCGAGACGAGCGGCTTGTTAGTTCTTGAGGATGAAAAAGGAGGGTTGTTGGCCACGAGGGCTACAATGGGTTGGAGGACGTTGATCGATTTTAAGAAGTTGAAAGTGGCTTCCAAGAGAGATCATTTCCCTCCCTGGTTTATCGATCAATGGTTGGAAGAGTTAGCCGGCCATTACTCCTTTTTCTTTTTTGATGAGTCGTCGGGTTGCTTTAAAAACACCATCCCACCCGAGGACCTAGCCGAGACAAGTTTCGGTTGCCCGCTTGGAACATTTGCTTATTGGCGGATCTTATATGAGCTATGCAATGCTCGAAGGACGTTCCAAAGAGTAGACCCTCCCGACAAGGAGGAGATTGTTTTGGTGGGCCCTCCCGTTATCTTTCCACCTTGATCAAAAAGGGAGTACGTCGAGCTAATGCATAAAACATGCGCTTCTTGGGAGGCAACCCAAGTTTTTCTCATTCATTTCTGTTATTTTCTCTCTTTCTTCTTAAAATAAAAATCCAAAAAAAAAATTGAAGAATTTAAAACTTAAAAAAAATTGTGTTTTGGTTCTTTTGAAGCTTTGGTTTCGTTTCATGTACATATTTTCTTTTGTTTTTGATTTGGTGTGATTTTCCTTTCTAGTATGTTGTTTTCTGACTTCAACCTTGGGCGATTGGATATGTGAGTAGCATTAGTGGAGCCGGGAGATACTAGCCATGCTTGATTTTGCTTGGATTGCTTGGACACCTAGGTGGACCCCACCGAGCTCGACCTAAACTCGCTCGGTTAAGGAAGCTTCTATTCACCCTCCTTTTACTTGATTTACATTAAAATGCAATGAGGGCATTGCATGGTTTAAGTGTGGGGTGGGTAGGAGGTTAGGGTCCGTGTGTTACAAAGCATGATTTGTTGTTCTTGACTCGAGCCTTGGCGAAGTGACGCTTACTATTTGCACTTTTATATGGTTGAGTCGATATTTATATCGTTTGTGTACTTATTACATTGTGAACAACTCCACATGCTTGGGAGTTTGAATAGTTTACTTGTTGGGTTTTTACATGTTTATGGCCTCTTGTGTGAGGGGTTGAATTTTTGTGCTTTGTTCAAAACCCGCCTATATAATAATATATATATAGTATAATATATATATATATATATATATATGATTTGTACTTTTTTGTACGCTTTTTTGTTACCTTTTTGTGTCGTATTTGCATGTGTTTTGCTTGCAATTACGGGTATTAGGATTCGTTTTGGCCTATTTTGTTAGTTTTAGGTTTTTGTAGCTTTTGTGCGATTTTTATTAGTTTTTCGTATATTTTTACTCTTTTTCGTACTTTTGGCCGTAGGATGACATAGCGGAGCCCGCGCACGTTTGGAGGCATCCCACTCGACTCGGATTGGATCGGACAAGCAAGGGACCACATCGCGAACGAGGAGCGACAGCCGGCGGACGTTTAGAGCGGAAATGAGAAAATCGAGCCGGGAGCAACCGTACCAGTCGATCGACTGGCTTTCAATCGATCGACTGACGATCTAGTCGATCGAATGGACCTCTCCAGATCGACTGCTAGGCAGTGAGTGCCAATTTTGGGCGAAGCAAGCGATCGACTAACCATTAGTCGATCGACATCCAGTTGATCGACCGTCTCTTAGTCGATCGACTACAACGCAGGAATTTCTGGGATTTTGACCCATTTTGACGATTTTGCCCCTGTGTTTTTGTATATATAGGACCATCTCTCTCCACCCTTATCCAACTCTTCCTTGGTGGAATTTGGGGCTTGGTCCATTTCCTCCAAGCCTTTACTCTTGCATTTTAAAACCCTAGCTATTAAATCCTTAGTTTAATGTAGTTTAGCTAGCTTAGTAATTAGTTTAATTAGGTTAGTTTAGGTTAGCAAGTGTTGGAGAAGGTGACAATCTCCTTCACTTGTTGTTCTTTATTGTATTGAAGATTTGGTTGCTTTTGAATGTTGTAATCTACATTTGGAGTTCTTGTTTGGTGTTTAATGCTATTGGTAGTTTTATTTCCCTTCATTGTTATGCCTTGTTCTTGAATGATTGTTCTTGTTGTTGAGTTGGTTATTAAGCTTTGGTTTGTGTTGTTTTCTTTTCATTGTTCTTCAATTTCTTATTTCTAGATTTAGTTTGTTCTTGTTCTTGCAAAACTCCATGAATGCTTTCATCTTCAAGCTTTTTACCTCTTTTAGTTAAACAAACACTTTGTTGTCAAAAGCCAAATGGGACTTTCCTCTTTGGTAATTTGTCTTGTTCTATTTAAAAGCCTTTGACTTTTGTCAATTTCAAATGCTTTGATTTTCCCTCCATGACTTCTCTTTTAATTGCAAGATTTTCTTGATCAACTAGTTTTAATTTATTTAAGGCTTTTAATTAGGGTTAAACTAATATCATTAATTAATTACTTGCAAGCAAGCTTTAATTTAGATTTGATGGATTTAGTTTAGAAATTATGGGTTTAGGGTTTAAGTTCGTTTAGAACCATTAATCGGAATTTGTTGAGAATTGGGATTGACGACCCTAATACTTGATCGACATTTGGGATTGATAACCCCGAATCGTGGATTAAGTGCTCAACGAAAACCGATTGATCGTGGAGACGAACCGAACACCCAAAACCCAATAATTTTTAATTAAAGTCTCCTTTTAAATTAAAGCTTTAGCATAAAACTCAAACCAAACCAATGACTTAATGCTTTCCTAGTGTAGATTAGTGTAATTTTGATTAACAAGAGATTGAGTAAAAACACCGACCGCCGATAATATCTATCCTCGAGAGACATAACTCGGGAAAGTTTACCGCTCTACAATCGGCTCCGTACTATTGCAGAGAAGATTCTTAGAGATTTAAGAATTCTTCGATCAAATTTTGGCGCCGTTGACGGGGATAGATTAAGGCTAATGGTTTTTAAATTATTTCTCTTGTTATCTTAGTTGTTAGTTAATTTAGATTTTTGTTTTACTTTCGATGCTCGTATCCCTTTGTTGAGTGTTGTCTTTGCAAGGTACTCATTCGGGAAGCCCGATGCCGCTCGCTCACACTCACGACGATCAAAGGATGCCTCCGCCGCTTGATTGATCCGGCCGAGGATGGCAAACTACCGAGCTTGTTTACCATACAAGGACCCTAATATCCAAACTCTTGATTATCCAAACCTTTATATCCAAACTCTCGAATATCCAAATTCGTACACCACTCCCCCAAGCTATCGGGTCCCCTCGACATACGATGACCCGTACCCTTAGGTTTGTAAAGAATGGGCCCACTCTTTCGATTATTCCGGCCCAAACCCTCCATATTCTCCCCCGATTTCATATCCCCATAACCTGAGCATGGATCCGTATGAACCGACTCGTGATTCTTATGATCCGGGTTTTGACGATCCATATGCTCAACTCGCCCCTCCTTTTTCTTACCCGAGCTTTGACCCGTATGCTCCACCAATTCATGATTCATATTCTTGGAGTTAAGATTTTTATAATCTACCCACCTCGAGCTCGTACACTTCGAGCGATGACCCTTATGCCACACTTTCTCAAGATTCGTCTATGCCCCAACTTCTGGACTGTGAGCCTCTCTCATCCGAGCTCGTGGAGGTGATTGGATAATTGGATGAATGCCTCGCTCGAATGGAGACGCAAGTAGATCAAATTGCCAACGATGTGGACGAGCTCAAACAACCTCGTTTTGACGAGATGCCCACCTTTGACGTGGTGGATTCCACATTCATTCATGGCAATTCAATTTTTGACGGTCTTTTGAAAGAGGTGTGCACGGAGGTAGAGATAGAGGGTGAAGAGAAAGAGTCGGATATCGGCGTTACCCCTCTCGTGTTTTGTGAAGAAGTTGTAGAGGAATGTGAGGGGGAGTCACCTTTGGGGACTCCAATGGCACTTGGAATTTTGAAATCACTCGCTCTTGGTGAGAATGACAAAGTTGTGCCATTTTTGGAGGATGTGGAGTTAATCGAGCCTCTTTTGCCACCACCCGATGCTTTATTGCTACTTGACCAAGTGGAGGTGGAAGAGGTAGTGGGGGATGTGTTGGATCCTACTCTCTCGTGCCCGACTACGACTACTTCTAAAGTCGAGAGAGAGGTGATGACGGTCGGGGAGACGAAGGAGTACGTCGACCCACTTTGGGACGATCACGTTTGGGTGGTCGAATACTCATTTTCCGACCACCAAAGCAAGCCCACTCTTTTATATGTTTGACATTCCGGCTTGCCCGACGTGCCTGCCTTGGTGATTTTTGTCACCCGTTGTGTCTACTCGAGAACACCAAGGCGTGGCATGATCGCCACCTCTTCTTGGATCCCGGATAGCGTTAATTGTATAAATCGTCAAGATATAGACGTTAAAGTAGCGCTTATTGGAAGGCCACCCAATTTAAAAAAAAAATAACAAGAAAAAAAAAATGGAAATTTCAAAAACCAAAAAGATTTTCATTTTGTATATAACTTGTCTTTGCAACCCCCCGTTGGTTTATTTCTTGTAGGTTGCTTCCCTCGACTCCCGGAGCAGACTTATGCACAACCGCGTCAACACAAGCTCAGAAATAGGGGCGTTCACTTTTTCCTACACTTTTTACCGCTTTTCTTAGCTTAATATGCAATGATGACATTGCTAGATTTTAAGTGTGGGGTGGTGGTTAAAGTTCGTCTTAGGATTTTAAGTTCTTGCATGCTTACTTGTGATGATTTGAGTAGCGTGTGTGCTATATTTGCTTGGAACCTTGGCGAAGTGACGTGGTTTTGATCATTTAGTTGAGAAGTTTAGATTGTCGATTGGATTTAGTGTACTTAGGGAATTTGACTTGTTGGGAACTTTGTTCGTTTTTAGCTTCGTGCTATCCTTGTGCTCAATTTTGAACTAGTGCCTCAACTAGCCTTGTTATCGAATATTCTCTATAGGATTTTACTTTATATTTTGGAGTCGTCAATTGCTTCATGTGCTCGATCAGAAATAATGTAAGTTGCTAGTAGCAACAAGTGATCGGAGCCGTTGATTTCTCAAGTACCTTATATATCCTTAATTACCAAAAAAAAAATGAGAAAAAGGAAAAGAAAAGAAGAAAAAAAAATGATGAATAAACAAGGATACATTATAAATCCTTGAAGTGCTTACGCAATAAATGTGCAATTCTTACACTTTTTACTTTCCATTTTAGATTTTATGTGTAAAGAGAGTCGTAGATAATCGAGGCTAGTAGGGATCCGATTAACGGTTCGAGCGTGGATAGACCTTAGCCGGGGTAAGAACGAGGGGACCGACTTGGAGGGTGACCTAGTACTTTTAGGTTTCGGAAGTCGATCTAAATTTTCTTAGTCAACGCATCGTTGTCGTCCTTTTAGCCAAGCTAACAAGCATTGTAGTATACGACGTCTAGAATTAGGTTTGTGCATTAGTTTAGGATCATCCGGGGGTAGTTTTGTAATTCTTGATTAGTTTTGCTTGAGGACAAGCAAACTTCTAAGTGTGGGGTGGTTGATTTGTACTTTTTTGTACGCTTTTTTGTTACCTTTTTGTGTCGTATGTGCATGTGTTTTGCTTGCAATTATGGGTATTAGGTGTCGTTTTGTCCTATTTTGTTAGTTTTAGGTTTTTGTAGCTTTTGTGCTGTTTTTATTATTTTTTCGTACATTTTTACTCTTTTTTGTACTTTTGGCCGTAAGATGACCAAGCGGAGCCCGCGCACGTTTGGAGGCATCCCACTCGACTCGGATTGGAATGGACAAGTAAGGGAACACAACACGAACGAGGATCAACAGCCGACGGACGTTTAGAGCGAAAATGAGAAAACTAAGCCGGGAGCAGCCGTACCAGTCGATCACCTGGCTTTCAGTCGATCGACTGGACCTCTCCAGATTGACTGCTCGGCAGTGAGTGCCAATTTTGGGCGAAGCAGTCGATCGACTTCCAGTCGATCGACTACAACGCAGGAATTTCTGGGATTTTGACCCGTTTTGACGATTTTGCCCCTGCATTTTTGTATATATAGGACTAGCTCTCTCCAACCTTATCCAATTCCTCTTTGGTGGAACTTGGGGCTTGCTCCATTTCCTCCAAACCTTTACTCTTGCATTTCAAAACCCTAGCTATTAAATCCTTAGTTTAGTGTAATTTAGCTAGCTTAGTAATTAGTTTAATTAGGTTAGTTTAGGTTAGCAAGTTTTGGAGAAGGTGACAATCTCCTTCACTTGTTGCTCTTTATTGTATTGAAGATTTGGTTGCTTTTGAAGGTTGTAATATACATTTGAAGTTCTTGTTTGGTGTTTAATGCTATTTGTAGTTTTCTTTCCCTTCATTGTTATGCCTTGTTCTTGAATGATTGTTCTTCTTGTTTAGTTGGTTATTAAGCTTTGGTTTGTGTTGTTTTTTTTTCATTGTTCTTCAATTTCTCATTTCTAGATTTAGTTTGTTCTTGTTCTTGCAAAACTCCATGAATGCTTTCATCTTCAAGCTTTTTACATCTATTAGTTAAACAAAAACTTTGTTGTCAAAAGACAAATGGGACTTTCCTCTTTAGTAATTTGTCTTGTTCTATTTAAAGCCTTTGACTTTTGTCAATTTCAAATGCTTTGATTTTCCCTCCATGACTTCGCTTTTAATTGCAAGCTTTTCTTGATAAACTAGTTTTAATTTATTTAAGGCTTTTAATTAGAGTTAAACTAATGTCATTAATTAATTACTTGCAAGAAAGCTTTAATTTAGATTTGATGCATTTAGTTTAGAAATTATGGGTTTAGGGTTTAAGTTCATTTAGAACCATTAATCGGAATTTGTTGAGAAAAGAGATTGACGACCTCAATACTTGATCGACATTTGTGATTGACAACCCCGAATCGTGGATTAAGTTCTCGGCAAAAACCGATTGATCGTGGAGACGAACAGAACACCCTAAACCCAATCATTTTTAATTAAAGTCTCCTTTTAAATTCAAGCTTTAGTATAAAACTCAAACCAAACCAATGACTTAATGCTTTTCCTAGTGTAGATTAGTGTAATTTTTATTAACAAGAGATTGAGTAAAAACACCGACCGCCGATAATATCTATCCTCGAGAGACACGACTCGGGAAAGCTTACCGCTCTACAATCGACTCCGTACTATTGCGGAGAAGATTTCTTAGAGTGCTAAGAATTCTTCGATCAATATATATATATAATCAACATTTTCTCGTGAAAAGATTGCAATGCTCTAAAAGCTCTTTGGACTTTGCTCCCAAATTCGGTGCAAACTAGTGAGTAGCCTTGTGTTATTTATTGGCTTGCTTGCATTTTTATAAAAATTGCATTGAGGAGGCTTGATTTTGCTCGTACATGATTGAATTTGGAAATGACCTTGAGGTACATATATCACCATTATTCCGGCATATCCAAATATATAAGTTACTTAAAAATTTCAAATGAGCCCCCTTGAGCCTATGTTCCGTTCTTGTTAACCGAGCTCGATTTTAGCTCTTATATATTCATAATTTGTGAGGTAAGAATGTATGATTAGTTGACGAGAAATGTGAGGGAGATCGATTGTGGGTTTCAGGTTTTGAGTTGCGTATACACCAAAAAAAAGAAAAAAAAGAAGAATAATACTCCAACACAAATCACGAAAAGTGATAAAGCGTGCGTTCAAGTGAAATAAAATCGGAAAAGCGTGTGAGTATACGAAAGGGTTTCGAACGAGCGTTTGGTGAATTGGGAAGGGTGAAGCGATTATAAGCTTCGGGTTTTAGAAATTAGGATTTTGTGTTTTATTGATCACGTTCGATCGTGTGTTAACCACTATATCCAAATGTTCCATACCTTACCAAAGAGCCAACATTACAACCCATAAAAAAGACCTCTATCGATTCTTATTTGGTCATGTACTATGAGCAATTTTGAGAGTCCGATTTGTGAAATCTTGACAAGGTGCATGTATTGACCGACTTGAGCGTAAATACATCCTATATACACTTGAGCGAATTGAGCAAACACCCTCAAAATTCCATTTGAGAGGAAGTCATCGATTTGACTTGCATTTGAGAAAGAGTAATACGAGCAATTCTTGATGGTAGCGAGTCTATGTTGATACTATCATCATATCAATAAGGATAAGCACAAGGATTTCTCGTTTTACACAATGTTCATTGGGTTTGCACTCTCGATTCTTTTCGTTGTTCGAGGACAAACAAGCCGATAAGAGTGGGGTATTCATTTTGAAATTGTTGCATTTTTCCTTGTGTTTTTAATTAGGGCTTAAGGTTGTTTCTAGTAATTTTGAGTTATTTTTCGTTAAGTTTTTGGTCATTTTTCTTGTTTTATTATTTTTCATGTTTCTTATTAATTTTATATTTAATTTGTTTAAATGGTCCGATTAACTTGAGGTTTGTGGTAAATTATTATTTTTTATGGTTTAAATTTCCATTTTATAGGTGAAGGCATCGAGGCCCGAAAATCGAACAGAGCCGGCCCTAACCGAGCTCTCCCGCCGCGCAGCTACCGACAGCTGCCGAGCGAGCCTGCCGAGGGTCTGTCGGCAGCTGCCGAGCGCCTGCGCGCGTTGCTGCCGATAGGATCCGCCCGCATCGACCGACGCTGGCCAACACGCCTGCTGAGCTTGGCCGAGCCTGCCGAGAGCCACGAGTGTCGCCGCCGAGACTTGCCGACGCACGGTCGACGCGCTATGTTGCGTCGATCTTGCCGAGCGTCGATCGAAACCTCACATGCATTGACGCCGAGCTGCCGAGAGCTGCCGACAGCGGTCAGCCACGTATGCCCACAGCTGTCGAGCCACGCGCGCCACCTTCAGCCGGTCACGCCCAAATCACATTTCCCTCGAGCCAACTTGAACCAGACCGAGCCAAACCTTGCCAAGGTGGACCATTTAGGGTCAAAGTGGTCAAAACATGGAAATCCAAGCTTATATGGCATAATTGACCCATTTACCCCGAATTAACTTGTATAAATAGATAGACTCCTTTCATTAGAAAAAAACACCTCCTCCCAACCCAAACTTGAGTTTGGTATTATTTTTTCTCTAGATTTAATGTCAATCTTTGCCTTTGGTTTGTAAGCTTAAGAAGGATCCAAGTATTTCCTTGGATTTTTACTTTGGTGCAATTTAATTCAAATTTGTTTCTTCTTCTCTTTAATTCAAGTAAGCTTTCTTTTAACTTTATGCTTTGTTCTTCATTTGTTTTATGCTTTTTGCCTTAGGTATTAGAATTGGTGCTTGATCTTGTGAATCATCTATGGAATTTAGTTGAGTGACACATCTAGATCATAGATCGAGACCTAGATCGTTTAATTTCACGCAATTTCATATGTTTCATGTATTTTCTTCATTTTTATGCCTTTTGTCTTAGCACCTTGAATTCGTGTTAGATCTTAAGAATTGGTTATGGAATCTAGATGAGTGACACGTCTAGATAATAGATCGGGTCTTGGATCATCTTGATTTTGAGTTTTCACATGCTTTATTTGCAATTTAATTTTCATGCTTTGTTTCATGTTAACATAAATCTATACTTTGTTGCTTGTTGTCTTTCATAAAGTTTCAAACTTTCATGTCCATTTTTATTGTTTTATCCATTCATGCTTTCAATTCATGTTAATTTGCATTATTCAAGTTTTTATGTTCATGCAAGCTTAGTTGTACCTTGTGCATGCATGCTTGTACTTGGTGAAACATGTTTGTTTTTGCTTGTTTTCATTATTTGCTTGAGTTTTCATTGAAGGCATACGACCGAGGCATCCTACCAACTTGCAATTTCATTTCCTTGTTTAGTTTAGTTAGTTTATTTGCTTATTTTTATTTTCCTTAATTTTCTAAAGCTTGAAACACTTTGATTCTAACAATTGAATCGATTTCCGATAATATCGAGTCAATGAACCCTTTGATATATTTTAACACCACGAAAACTCTTCTAACACTCACATCGTTTCTTTCTCCGCTTTTCAATCCCTGAAAAAAAAAGAATAATTAATTAGCGAAAGAATATAAAAAAAGAAAAACTAATGAAAAACCTTATTTATTTAATTTTTTTTCCGGGTCTGTGCTCTAACAGGGAAGCCAGAGAACATCGAAAAAGCTGCCCAAAACCCACAAGTGTACCATGTGCAAAGAAAATGTAAAATCTGGAACTTTGGTCAGAATTTTGAAAGGGTTCACAGAGTCTGATTCGACTTAAATTTACAGTGTCCCTAGGAAAAATATTACGATGCTGCTTGTGAAGTGCGTGGATGGTTCGAGTCCGATGTGACGGTGAGGACAGAATGTTGGAGAGAGAGAGAGAGAGAGAGAGAGAGAGAGTACATACATATTAGAGTTTTTAAGGTGTATGGGTGATTTTGGTTATATGGGGATTAGAGCCGGAAATTTTAGGCCAGGTCTGGCCCGATTGCAATCGGGTTCGAGCCTGACTTGGCCCGTCAAATTAAACTACATTCCATATGATGGGCCGGGCTTGGGCCGCTGAAATTACGGTCCAGCCCGGATTTTGGTGTTGGTCCGACAGGCTCGGGCCGGGCTGGCCCGGCCCATCCCATTGCTAGCTTTAATGGAGATAAAAAGAATCGATGAATTATATGGTAATTAGGGTTAATGTTTTGGTACTATACGATAGATTTTCCTTTTTATATTATTATTATTATTATTATTATTATTATTAATTTTAACAAATTTGTTTGTAAATGAGAATTTTTTCTTTCTATATTATTATTATTATTATTATTATTATTATTAATTTTAACAAATTTGTTTGGTCTCTTACAAACTGGGAGGATCCAAAATCATCCCATTTTCTTGTACCCATTTAAATAAAAATAAAAATACCCCCAAGCAACCGAATCAGAAAGGGCACAACGCAACGTAATATACATCATATAACTATTATTAAATAAATTGTTGTCAGGCCATTATACATAATTTTCACGTATGATAGTCATACTTACGAGTGTACAATCATACATTTATAGGATGAAATTTTAATAACATATGACTGTTGCACATAAAAGTTATGTGTAACATTTACAAAGTAATTCGTACTAGACTTTGCGAATAACTTCGACTCGAATTTCGTCTCACACAAAAGTAGTAGTATATAGCCCAATAAACCAACGTCGGAAATAAAATAATCCAACAAAAGGCGAAATAATGGGACTATTATTATTCACTTCTGATAGACTCCTATTGGAATTAGGCGTCAAATATAACATTAAGGCAAAGACTTGCGTTAGGCCAGATTGACGGGTCATGACCCGTTAGGTCATTTGACCCGATACTCTAATGTATTGGTTTTTGAATTATAATGTATTGGTTTTTGTACTCAAAGTATTAGTTTTTCATAAATATTTGACTTCTGTTATAATGTATTGATTTTTTTATTAGTATTATGGTGTATTGACTTTTTTACAATAATGTATTGGTTTTATACTATAATGTAGCGGTATGAAATTTTGGCCTAACGAATGATCCGTTAGTCCGACCTGACAAGAGTCTTACCCTAACATTAATAAACTAACATATAGCGTAAGTTGTACGACTTGGACACTACACGACACAAACATATGTATATATTTATTTTATAAAATATAAGATATCATACACTTCAAAACACTTTTATAATATAAATAATTTTAATATATTTATTCTTATAAATATTAGATTGTACCAAATTTTATTTTCAATTAATCTTATAACATAATTGCAAACACATTCACAAAATCTCAAGTTAAAGAAAAAAAGATACTAATTAATAAAGAAAGAAAGTAAAAAAAAAGTTGGAAGAAAAATCAAATTGAAAAAATGTATCGAAAACATGTCGGGATCGTGTTTGGACCGTATACCCGCGTGTTCTCTTGTGTCGAGCCATGTCCGCTGTAAAAAAAAAAAGACAGACAGACAGAGAGAGAGAGAAAATAGGACAAACATTTTGTTGTAAATTGTATTTAATTAATTTAATGATACAGCAAAAATTCGTGTTAACGAATTGTGTAGGCTCGATCAACGTGTCGTGTAGATAATTGTAGCATCTTGAATTTCTCAAATCCAATTATTGGTGAGTGAGAAATAATACTTGGAAGTTTAACGGTAGCTTAAGTGCATTATTGTATATCCCACATTGAAAGTTAATCAATGTGGAAGGGAGCTTAAAAATGATTACATTTCATTAGTGGACATCAAGTGGGCCAGTGGGTGTTGTGGACTTTGTGTGAATAAAGCTCACGCGGGCTCTTGGACTTGGGTTCGCCCGTCCGCCTTCGGCGGAGTCGAGCCCGAGCCCGCTCCCGGACCTTGGATCTGGGTCCTGGGTCATAAGCTCTGGGCCTAGGACTTGGGTCTTGGGCAATTGGTCCGATTTGGATGGTCCGTGGGGCTGGCAGTGGTTCAACCCTGGCTAACCTTTTATTGGCGTCTTTAAGGTGCTGTAGCCTTCCCGCTGGAAACCCTATAAAAGGGTGAGAAGCTCCTTCACATTATACACACGAGAATTCACCTGAAGCACCTGGATAAATGAAGAACACACACAACACTGCATATTGTTTTTGTTTTATTTCTTTACTTAGCTCAGACCATTTTCTCCGAGTTCGCCAGAGCTCTGGTATTTACGGTGCTGTAATATCAGAGACGAAGTCGTTTCATCTTTGGGGACGAATAGCCAAAACCGAAGGGCACTACCGGGGCTATTTCGTCTTGCGGACAGAGTTCTAAACTCGACTCGACTTATTTTATAATTTATTTGTTTTATTTTTTCAGTTTGTGATATACAATCCCTGTTCGTGCTCGTTGAATTTCCAACAATTGTAAGACGAAATATTGTAATTTGTAATTTTGATATCCCTAACTGGAAATATATCGACCTCCAGCACTCCTATCAGTTCGACCGCTCCTGCCGTTACCTCCACCGTTTTCGACGACAACCACTGTCCCTGCAGTCACGAACACCTCGACGATTGGCGCTTCTACGCCAAACACGAACATGAGTCATGCTGACTTCCTCTTCAACCAAGGAACCATCGACACCTTCCTCAAGACACTTTCAAGGCGTTTCTCTTCGACCAACCTGACCTCATCCACTGCTGGTTAATTCCCTTATGGGATGGGGACTTCGGTCCAAAATGTGTCAGTTTCGGCTGTGAACCATCCTACTGGGATGACGGGAACTTCAATTCTGAGCATGTTCTCTAGCACAACTTGGGCTGCTGGATCATTCCCTTATGGGATGGGGACTTTGGTCCAAACTATGTCATCTTTGACTGTGATGACGGGTGATTCGAATTTTTGTGTACCTACTTAATAAATATTTGTCAATTATTCAAAAGCTCGCTCGCAAGAGTACGGGTTCGCATGTAGGTTGGTAAGTTGAACCGAGTCGATCTCTCGAGGAAAACTAGGCTAGAAAGTTCTTTTTGTGTTTGTTTGTTTACGAATACGAAATAAAATAAAATTCAAATCTAAACACATAAAAGCAATAAATTGATCTAAACGAGGAATTATGAAATTCAAGGGTTTTGAAAAGATTTAGAAAACTAGGGTTCTAGAGCTTCGAATCGTTTCCACGATCTCTTGGGAAAAAACCCAATTGATGGTTCACGACGATTCTAGGCTCTAGACCCGTTAGATCTAGCCAATCAATCTCATCAATATCATCATAATATTCTCATCACAATCATCAATCCAAAATCACCAAGATCACACAATTCATCATACATGGGGGGATTTGTTTGTTTTGATTGAATTATTCTAAATTAACTAGCAAGCATGAATTGAAATCATTAGAGCTAATTAAACTAAATTAAAACGAAAGGAATTAAAGACTTACTAATTAAACTATGACGAACAGCAGCGTTTCGGTGTCGAGATCTTGAATCTAAGCTATCTAATTTATCTAACAACTAATCTAAACTAATCTTAAGTTAGAGATTTAAAACTAAGAAATTTAAAGAGAAACTAAGAAAATAAAATGGCACTCTTGGGGTTGTCAACCCCCAAAAGGCCTTAGAAACCCTAAGAATATGATAATGTATCTTAAAAATTCGAAATACATAGGTATTTATAGTTGTAGGAAGTCTTGGGTAGCAAGAAATCATAAAAACGCGTCAAAAATGCATTTTCTGGGCAGTCGCGTCGACCGAGCGTCGACCGACGCGACAGAGAGTTTGGGGGCATTGCTGTCGATCAGGATTTCTATAACGGTTACAGAAGAAAACCGTTATAGAATATCAGCGTGGGCATGGCTCGGCAGCGCTCAGCAGCGTCGGTAGGCAACGGTCGGCAGGTGTGTGCAGTGCTTGGCAGGACTGATCGGCCAGGGATACTATAACGGTTTCAGATGGAAAACCGTTATAAAAAGTCTGGCAGCTTCACATTCTTCAATTCGCGGCCCGTTTTCGCTGAAACTCTACTCGTTTGCCCATTCTTGAATACGTCCAAACAAAAATACTTCAAAATACCTAAAATAAATATAAAATTAATTAATTATAATTAAAATATGATAAAATAAGTTGGAGATAAGAAAATACGAAAATATGCTCAGTCTATCCAACTTTCACCAAAAACAATAATAAAAACGAACTAAAATACTAAATAAAATCAAGACAAATTCGTGTTAATCAACTACCCCACGCTTAATTGGGTTGTTCGTCCCCGATTAAACGATAGTTTCAAAGACTAAAAAGTATGAAAATCAGTCCAAGCAATGAGTCGTGTCGTGCTACATACATAATTTTGAAAATATAGATACAAGTCACACAACTTCAATCACTCAACCCTTATTACATTGTCGCTCCAAAATTAAAATTCATGCATCCTCTCAAAAGGGAAATATATATGGGTGTTCGCTCAAAGCACTCAAGAATTTTCTACATGGGACGTGTATATGCTCCAATCATTCAAATACAAGCACAATAAACAAGAATCGAAAATCAATCTCTTTTCAATCGCAAATTAAGTGTGTTATCGAACTAAGAATCGGAAAAAGGTCTTTTCGGGTTGTAATGTAAGGCTCTTTGGACGGGTATGGAATATATAAGTCGTGTGGCTAACTCATGATCAACCATGATCAATAACTCACTCAACCTAACCTAAACACGAAGCAATAGCTTCACCTCGTACAAAAGAAAAACCTCACTAAACACTCATAACATATCCTTTTGAATATAGGCTATTTCTCAACTCGTAACTCTAACCGACTTGAAACTCAAAACCACTTAATCACAACTCTTTTGCCTTTTAAACATAAGGCTTCATAAAATAAAATAACTCAAGCCTTTATTAGCGCGTAGGCAGTGACTAACAAAAATTCACCAAGACTCACCATCCTTATTCTTCTTCTTTTTCTATTATATTCCCCTTTTATTCTTTTTATGGGGTCTTTATTATTATTTTTTCGGATGGTGGTCTTACAAAAATTCATAAAAATCATAAATTCCTAACAAAATTTTCAAAACACTAATAACCAAGAAAAATAGCGAACTCCTACCCCACGCTTTTAATGGGTTAGTAGGGGTCGACTTAAAAACAAAATCACTCATGGCTATAGGCATGGATTATTTGGCTATGATTGGCTCATTCGAAATTTATAGTGGCTAAAAAAAATATATGAATATGGCCGGAAATAGGGTTTTATATGTGCCTTAACCTCATTTTCAAATTCAACTACACACAGCAGTATCAAAGAGATATCAAGACTGAAACTTATTCAAGCACATGCAATGATGATAATCACTCAGGCTACTCACTGGAAAAGTTTTGAATTGACGCTGCTTTTAAGGTTTTGCGAAATAAATTGCGTCCAAGTACCATTTTACAATATATAAACAATAATTTTGAAAACTTTATGAACTTATACACGTTCAAAGATAAGAACCTCAAATCAAACTTAATTAACTTCGACAGGCAAGCCATACAAACACAATTATAGCGCAAAAATAGCGATCAATCACGTTATTAGCTAAGACAAACTCACGAAAATTTAAAATTTTGCACAATTTTCAATTATAAATCACAACTCAACCATCCCCCCCTCTAAAAACTCGGCAATCCCCTAATTGCCATAAACGAGTATAAGAAAATAAAAGCAAGGGAGAAAAAGAATAAGAAAACATCCCTGAAAATAGTTGAGCTTCTCCCAAAAGCACTTGTGCAATCATCTTTCGTCTCCAATCGCGTGAACTAAAATGTCTTGAATAACACCTATAAAGACAAAACAAACGAACAAAACAAAATAACTAGTAAAAATAAAAGAAAACCAATACTTGGGTTGCCTCCTAAGAAGGGCTTGTTTAACGTCGAAAGCTCGACGTCTTCTACGAACGATGCTATCCCGGATCCAGAAATAAGTGACGATCGTGCCACGCCTTAGTGTTCTCCAAGAGTACGTTTAGGCAATTTAAATCACCAAGGCGAGCACGGAAAGCAAGTTGTAGAACAAAAAATTCAATTCGCTTCGGAGGTCGAAATAGCGAATAACTGATCACCACGAACATATTAAAAGTAAATTGCGGCATAGGGTGATCCTCTACTTCCTTAAAAACTAGGGAATCCGTCGAACAAACGGCAAATCCCTCGTACACTCCGAACTTCTTCAAATCTTTAGCATCTCCCTCAACACCCTGAAAAATATTAAAATCTATATAATGACATAGGGGAGGAAAATTTTGCTCGATTACCTCAACCACCATCTCATTCTCATCCTCGATCATGGGTGGCTCGATAAGAGGCTCGATCATCGCATCATTCTCGATAAATTCGTCCACCACCTTTTCTACATTGGGCATCGCATCACCTCCATCCTCATTGAGCTCGATTGGGCATGAATCTCCATCGTCGATTAGGTTCTCCATTGGCAACACCTCCTCCTCATTTGACAATTCCTCCAAAGAAGCCATTATTTGGGCACGCGACCTCTCCATATTTGCCATACTTTGTTTCATAGACTCACAACTTCGATGCATAGACTCAAAAGGGTCATCTTCGAGTTCGTCTTGAAAACTCATGGTCTTAGCTTCTTGATCTTGCTGCCCCGCCAAAAGTTGATCGTCTAATTTATATTTTTCGTGGCTCGTACAATCTTGGACAACGACAACCTCCTCCTTTGGCTCATCATCAAATGTTACCAAACATTCATGCGTCATATGTCCTTGGCATCCACAATGATCACATATTACATTAGGTACGTAGAACATCCTCATGAATTTATCGCCTACTTCATACCATGTACGCAAAGAATCAGGTTCTACCATTTCAAACCATTTCATTGCTTCTTCCTTCAGCGCAAAAGTGAAGAGTCGCATCTTCACTTGATCCCTTGTAAGCCCATGAAGAGGAGAACTATTAGTGATGAACTCGTACTTTTGAATGAATTTTAGCGCATCTTTGTTCTAACGCCCATGAAAAATTGGGAGATTCCATTGGTCGTATTTATCAGGAAAGTAATTCTTCATTGCGTCGCTCAATGGAATAGCCAATCGAGGTGCATTACGCCAATCTAGCGGTGGATCATCGTACGGATAATACATTTTTTTTAATTTTAAAAACTTTAAATAAAAATATTTAAAAAAAAAATTTTAATTTTTTTTTGAAATTCGAAAAAAAAAAATAATAAATTAAAAATTAAAAAAAAATTACGATTTTTTTATTTATTTTTAATTTTTTTTCGAAAAATAATTATTTTATTATTTTATTCGAAAATTAAAATTTCTTTAATTAAAAAATAATATTTTTGAATTTTATTATTTTTAAATTTAAGAAAAACGGTTTGATAAATCTTGAGTTTTGTTTGTCGACGTTCCTTGCAAACACAACACTCAACGAACAAGATTAAATGCACCGGTGGAAAATAATAAAAACAAATAAAACGAAAAATCACAAATAAATACTAAGGATAAACAAAACGAAAATAAAAACACAAATAAGGATAACGAATAGCAAACACAAAATTCACAACCTTTAGTTTTCCCCGGCAACGGCGCCAAAATTTTGATTCGAACTTTTGTGTACCTACTTAATAAATATTTTTCAATTATTCAAAAGCTCGCTCGCAAGAGTACGAGTTCGCATGTAAGTTGGTAAGTTGAACCGAGTCGATCTCTCGAGGAAAACTAGGCTCGCAAGTTCCTTTTGTGTTTGTTTGTTTACGAATACGAAATAAAATAAAATTCTAATCTAAACACATAAAAGCAATAAAATGATCTAAACGAAGAATTATGAAATTCAAGGGTTTTGAAAAGATTTAGAAAACTAGGGTTCTAGAGCTTCGAATCGTTTCCACGATCTCTTGGGAAAAACCCAATTGATGGTTCACGACGATTCTAGGCTCTAGACCCGTTAGATCTAGCCAATCAATCTCATTAATATCATCATAATGTTCTCATCACAATCATCAATCCAAAATCACCAAGATCATACAATTCATCATACATGGGGGGATTTGTTTGTTTTGATTGAATTATTCTAAATTAACTAGCAAGCATGAATTGAAATCATTAGAGCTAATTAAACTAAATTAAAACGAAAGGAATTAAAGACTTACTAATTAAACTATGACGAACAACAGCGTTTCGGTGTCGAGATCTTGAATCTAAGCTATCTAATTTATCTAAGAACTAATCTAAACTAATCTTAAGTTAGAGATTTAAAACTAAGAAATTTAAAGAGAAACTAAGAAAATAAAATGGCACTCTTGGGGTTGTCAACCCCCAAAAGGCCTTAGAAACCCTAAGAATATGATAATGTATCTTAAAAATCCGAAATACATAGGTATTTATAGTTGTAGGAAGTCTTGGGTAGCAAGAAATCATAAAAACGCGTCAAAAATGCATTTTTTGGGCAGTCGCGTCGACCGACGCGGTTCGGATCGACGCGACAGAGAGTTTGGGGGCATTGCTGTCGATCAGGGTTTCTATAACGGTTACAGAAGAAAACCGTTATAGAATATCAGCGTGGGCATGGCTCGGCAGCGCTCAGCAGCGTCGGCAGGCAACGGTCGGCAGGTGTGTGCAGCGCTTGGCAGGACTGATCGGCCAGGGATACTATAACGGTTTCAGATAGAAAACCGTTATAGAAAGTCTGGCAGCTTCACATTCTTCAATTCGCGGCCCGTTTTCGCTGAAACTCTACTCGTTTGCCCATTCTTGAATACGTCCAAACCAGAATACTTCAAAATAACTAAAATAAACATAAAATTAATTAATTATAATTAAAATATGATAAAACAAGTTGGAGATAAGAAAATATGAAAATATGCTCAATCTATCCAACTTTCACCAAAAACAATAATAAAAACGAAATAAAATACTAAATAAAATCAAGAAAAATTCGTGTTAATCAAGCATGTTACCCTTTCAACGGGTATGATGGGAACATTTGTTCCAACTATGACCGCTCCGGTGCACTCCTCACAGATCATGCCCGCCGCGGAGAACCCTCCAAAATTCAATGGAGAAGGCTTCAAGAGGTGGCAACAAAAGATGCTGTTGTACCTCACGATGCTTGGCTTCGCTAACTTCGTGAAGGAGGAAGAACCACCTACTCCGGATGAGTTCGAGACCAGTTTCACTATTCGTGCCGCCTACGATAATTGGCATAACGGTGACTATCTGTGTAAAGGCTTTCTCTTAAGTAGCCTGGAAGATAGCCTCAGTAACGTGTACTCAAACGTAAATACCTCTAAGAAGATTTGGGAGGCACTTGAGAAGAAATACAGTTTCGACGAGGCCTGAACTAGGAAATTTGTAGTCACGAATTTCATGGACCACAAGATGATTGATTCTCGCCCGGTTATGGAACAAGTTCAAAAGTTCCAAATGCTGGTGAATGACGCGCCGAGGGGATGGTTCTTCTGGATGCTTTCATGGCTGCTGCCATGATTGATAAGCTTCCACCGAACTGGAAAGACATGTCTCTTGAAGATGTTATCCAGAAGGTACGAATTGAGTCCGAAGTTCGAGTTCAGTACCAGAATTCAAAAAGTTCGGTTGAACCTCGGGTGAACCTACTTGAACGAGGAGACAACTCGAAGAAGAGGCCACATCCTGGCAACGCAAAGAAGAAAGCTCCTTCTTCTCAGAAGTTCAGTGGTGGCTGCTTCAATTGTGGCAGACCTGGACACAGGTCTAAGGACTGTCGCAAGCCAAAGAAAAAGAAGGCCAAGCCGAGTGCTCACTTAGCCGAGAGAGAGATGACTAGTGATGATCTCATTGCGGTTATCACTGAGGAAGCTAACATGGTCGAGAACCGTGGTCAATGGTTCATCGATACTGCTGCAATTGCCCATGTGTGTGCAGACCGAAGCTTGTTCTCCAAATACCATCCATGTGAGGGAAGGAAGTTGAACATGGGAAACCAAGCGTCTTCGCAAGTTGCAGGTGTTGGCTCAGTTGTCCTCAAAATGACTTCTAGAAAGGAGATCACTCTGAATGAGGCGCTGCACATTTTGGACATCCGGAAGAATTTAGTCTCTGGTTCAATACTAGTTAGTCGTGGTTTCAAACTTGTATTTGAGGCTAATAAGTTTGTACTGTCTAAGTTTGGAACACCTCTGTGTAATGGTTACCTTACAGATAGACTGTTCAAACTAAGTGTAATGGCTATACGTCCAAAACCTATCATTAATAAAATTGCTTCTAATTCCTCTTACTTGACTGAGTGCTCCAGTTTATGGAATTGTAGATTAGGCCACGTTAATCTAAATGCAATAAAAAGTTTGTCAAATCTCAAATTACTTAAGGTAAATGAATTTGTTAATAAAAGTAAGTGTGAAATTTGTGTAGAAGCAAAAATGACTAAGTTACCGTTTAAATAGGTAGGAAAGAGCACGACACCTCTAGAATTAATTCACACGGATGTATGTGATTTGAAGCTTGTAAAAATTAGAGGTGGCAAAAAGTATTTTATTACTTTTATTGACGATTGCACAAGGTACTGTTACCTTTATCTCTTGAGAGGTAAAGATGAGGCTATTGAAGCTTTTAAGAACTTTCAAAATGAAGCCGAAAATCAACTTAGCTGCAAAATCAAATCTATCCGAAGCGATAGAGGAGGAGAATACATAACTCCGTTTGAGGAGTTGTGCAACGAAAGTGGCATAATTCATCAAACTACAGCTCTGTATGCACCTCAATCGAACGGCATTGCAGAATGCAAGAACATAATTTGAAAGAGATGATGAATGCGTTGTTGATTAGTCCTGGGTTACCTCAGAACATGTGGGGGGAAGCTGTTTTAACGGAAAACTATATCCTCAATAAAATTCCACTTCAAGGTAGGGACAAAACTCCCTATGTGTTGTGGAAAGGAAGGAAACCTTCTTAAAAATACCTCAAAGTGTGGGGGTGTTTAGCGAAGGTAGAAGTGCCTTACCAAAGCAGGTGACAATGGACCCAAAATGGTTGATTGTATTTTTTTTGGCTATGCACTAAACAGTAGCGCCTATCGATTTATAATTCATAAGTCAGATGTTCCGGACATGAATGTCGGAACCACTATTGAGTCAAGAATTGCAATATTCTTTGAAGATATCTATCCTTGTGAGGATAAAGTTGCATCCAGTTCAAACACTGGTAATGCTGAAGGAACTACAAGTCAAGAACTTGTGGGGGTTTAACATAAGTCTCGTAAATGACCTGGTTCAGAACTTGAAGCTCTAACTCCAAGACGGAGCACTCGAGCTAAAGTTGCTAAGGATTTCGGTACCGACTATGTGGTTTTTCTCTTGGATGAAGAACTAAATTCACTGAAAGAAGCTTTCTCACGGACTTATAGTTCAGTTTGGAAGGAAGCTGTACAGAGCGAGATCGATTCGATCATGCAGAACCATACGTGGATTCTGACTGATTTACCTGAAGGTTGTAAACCTTTAGGGAGTAAATGGATTCTGAAACGAAAGTTCAGAGCTGATGGATCAATCTATAAGTATAAAGCTCGTTTGGTTGTGAAAGGATTTCTCCAAAAAAAGGGATATGATTTCTTAGATACATACTCTCCTGTGACGAGAATTACTTCTATCCGGGTGCTTCTAGCGATTGCTGCTTTGCATAATCTTGAGATTCACCAAATGGATGTAATAACAGCTTTTCTAAATGGCGATTTAGAAGAGGAAATCTATATGGAACAACCTGAAGGTTTTGTAAAATCTGGACAAGAAAGAAAAGTGTGCAAATTAAGTCTTTGTATGGCTTGAAACAAGCACCTTTACAATGGCACTTGAAATTTGACGAAGTGATGATGTCAAATGTGTTCAAGATAAACGAGTGCGACAAGTGTGTCTACATTAAGAATACTAATAACAGATTTGTTATCGTATGTATTTATGTAGATGATATGTTAATCATGGGTAGCAACCTACAAGTGATTAACGAGATGAAACTCATGCTAAAAAGGAATTTTGACATGAAGGATCTGGGAGTTGCTGACACTATTCTTGGAATAAGAATCATAAGAACTCCAGATGGAATTGTCTTATCACAATCTCATTTCATTGAGAAAGTGATCAAGAAATTCAATGSACACGATAATCTTCCAACAAAGACACCTATGGAACTCGACGTTCACTTGAGTAAGAACAGAGGTGATCCTGTTGCTCAGAAGGACTATACTAGGATCATTGGATGTTTGATGTACATATCCAACTGTACAAGACCTGATCTAGCTTGCTCGGTAAACAAACTGAATCGATATGCAAGCAATCCAAGTAGAGAACACTGGAAAGCTCTTGTGAGAGTTTTGAGATACTTAAGGTATACTCTGAACTTTGGGCTACATTATGGAAGATACCCCAGGGTACTTGAAGGTTACTGTGATGTAAACTGGATATCTAACCCAAGAGACTCTCTGTCAACAAGTGGATATGTGTTTGTAATAGGGGGAGGAGCTGTTTCTTGGAGATCCACTAAACAGACATGTATAGCCCGATCTACCATGGAATATGAGTTTATCTCTTTCGACAAAGCAGGTGAAGAAGCAGAATGAATTCGTAACTTTTTAGAAGATATTCTATGTTGGGAGAAACCTGTGCCACCGGTTATGCTTCACTGCGATAGTCAAGCTGCTATTGGAAGGGCAAGAAGTGGTTTGTATAACGGTAAGTCTTGACATATTCGTCCGAGACATAACACCGTAAGATATTTGTTATCGAGTGGGATTATCTCAGTTGACTACATAAGGTCGATAGATAATCTAGCGGATCCATTCACTAAGAACATAGCTCGAGATCAGATGTACAAGTTGCTTAAAGGAATGGGAGTAAAATCCACTTCTTTAAAGATGATTGTAGTGGAACCCAACCATGATGAGTGGAGATCCCACAAACTTGGTTCAATGGGAATACTAAACTATAAAAGTTTGGGTAAGTAAAAGTCTACGACCCTATTCCTTAACGGCAAAAGTAGAGTTTATAATCTGTCACGTGGTGAGGATAAATATCTGATTTTTAATGATTCTTATGCAGGTCTTTGACTTGAGTATGACAGAATGCTGGTTTTAAGAATCACCTATGTAAGCGAGAAGTGAGGGCCGCTTCTACTGTATGCTTATGAATCCAAAGAAGTTGTCCATGGCCAGAAACGGACACAAACATGAGAACGGAAGAATTCTGAGACCTTAGTGGGTTGGTACTATTGTCTAGTATACACAAAGGGGAATAGTTCAAGAATTATGTTCACTAATCTTCCGGTATGATAGGTAGTATTAACTAAGGAGGGTTCAAGGCCACAAGCCACCTATCCCTATTCTCTATTGTCTCTTAAGGACTGAGTTATGTATTTGCATTCATGTTTTTCGTTTTTGGAGTTTCTCACTCATGTGGGGGATTGTTGTAATTGTATTTAATCAATTTATTGATATAGAAAAAATTCGTATTAACGAATTATGTAGGCTCAATCTACGTGTCGTGTAGATAATCGTAGTATCTTGAATTTCTCAAATCCAATTATTGGTGAGTGAGAAATGATACTTGGAAGTTGAACGATTGCTTAAGTGCATTATTGTATATCCCACATCGAAAGTTAATCAATATGGAAATGGAGTTTAAAAACGATTACATTTCATTATTGGGCCAGTGGGTGTTGTGGACTTTGTGTGAACAAAACTCACACGGGCTCTTGGGCTTGGGTTCGCCCGTCCGCCTTCGGTGAAGCCGATGGCGGAGTCGAGCGGATTAGAGCCCGAGCCCGGTCCCGGTCCCGGACCTTTGACCTAGGTCCTGGGCTCTGGGTCTTGGGCAATTGGTCTGACTGGGATGGTCCTAGTTCAACCCTGGCTAAACTTTTAGCCACGTGCGATTTTTTGGCTACTGGACGTTACTTTGACCATTCACCTGGCTGCTTTATGCATCTACACGTTATTTCTGTCCAGGTTCATGCTGCCAGGTGCTGCAGTTTTGAACGTCTCAATGATGCATTTATTGGCGTCATTAAGGTGCAGTAACCTTCCCGCTGGAAACCCTATAAGAGGGTGAGAAGCTACTTCACATTATACACACGAGAATTCAATTGAAGCACCTGGAAAAACGAAGAACACACACACAACACTGCATATTGTTTTTGTTTTATTTCTTTACTTAGCTCAGACCATTTTCTTCGAGTTCGCCGGAGCTCTGGTATTTACGGTGCTGTAATATCAGAGACGAAGTCGTTTCATCTTTGGGGACGAATAGCCAAAACCGAAGGGTACTACCGGGACTATTTCGTCTTGCAGATAGAGTTCTAAACTCGACTCGACTTGTTTTATAATTTATTTGTTATATTTTTCCAATTTGTGATATACATTTCCTTTTCGTACTCGTTGTATTTCCAACACATTCGGCACGAGTCAAGCACGTGTCCCAATAAGTTGAATGTCCAATACACTTACTCGGTCGAAAATAAAGTGTCTTGTCCATCATAACCCAAGGCTCAATTCATAAACAAACAAGTTATGAAGTCTTATGATCTATTGGAATTAATAAGACAAACACAAATGCAATCAAAGGTAGTCAGTGTTATGCCCAAAATACTGTTAAATATATTAGACATATATTGTTAGTCAAATGTACTATAATTAGTTTCCTAGATTATAGTTTAGCCTTAATTTAGTTCCTATAGTTTAGCCTAATAATTGGTATACTGATTGTATATATGGGGACGCTAATGAATAGAGAGAGGCAACAAATTATCTTCTTTCATGGTATCAGAAGAAAATAGGGTTTCTTCGTTCTTTTCCGCTGCACCCTAATTTGTTCAACGCCCACTTCATCCTCTTCTTCTTCTGATTTTTATTTTTTTTCGCTTCACTTAATCTCTCTTCTATCTGCTATGTCCATCTCCAAAAATTCTTTTCATCAAGCACTTGCGGTATCCAATATTCGGAACCATGTCTCCATCACCCTTGAGATGGAGAATGTGCAATACTCGACGTGGGCGGAGCTTTTCAAAGTCACGGCACGGTCACACAAGGTACTACATCATATCATCCCGTCTGATAAAGGGACGGAGCCGGTTCCGGCCATGTCCGACGATGACAAGGACCTATGGTCGACCCTCGATGCAACAGTCCTGTCGTGGATCTACGCCACCATCTCAAGCGATCTCTTGCATTCGATTATTGAACCAGATACAACGGCGATGGAAGCATGGAATCGGTTACGTGATATTTTTCAGGACAACAAACATTCCCGGGCCATAACTCTTGAACAAGAATTTGCACATGTTCGTATGGATAATTTCCCCAATGTCTCTGCTTATTTCCAGAGCCTCAAATCACTCGCGGACCAACTGAAAAATGTCGGCGCACCGGTTTCGGAAAGTAGGTTCTTCAACTTGTTTCGGGCCTTACCTCAGTGTATCGTGGTGTCGGGACTTTAATTCGGCAAAGCAACCCGTTACCTTCCTTCTACCAGGCTCGTTCAATGCTTACGCTGGAGGAGGCGGGGATGGCGAAAGAGGCCGCTACTGGGTCCGACTCGGCGATGGTCGCATCTCAAATTTCTGATTTTTCGGATGGCTCCACCTCCGACCAGTCCGGGCAGCCTCGGGGTAAGTCTTTCAATCCTCAAAAACATTCTGGTGGTCGAAAAGGCAACGACGGGGGGTCTCGGAACCAACACGGCGGCGGCGGCCGTAACGGCCGAGGGCGTGGACGCGGACGGCAGCAGATTTTCAACCAGCAGCAGCAGTGGGCCGCATACCCTCCATGGATGCAGTGGGGCTGGGGGCCATCTTAACAGACTTGGGCTGCTCCTCCTTGTCCTGTTCCCACCCAGAATTGGGCCCGTCCAGCCCAGTACCAGCGTCCAACTTCAGGCATATTGGGCTCTCACCCTCAGCAGCACCAGGCCCATGTTGCATCCTATGCGATTCAGCCCAATAATTACACTCCGACAGACATTGAATCTGCTATGCATACGATGACACTTAATCCGCCAAATCCATCGTGGTACATGGACACCGGAGCTACCTCCCATATGACGTCCTCGCAGGGTAATTTAAAGTCTTATTTTAATTTGAGCAATCATCATAWTGCTATTGTTGTTGGTAATGGACAATCAATTCCAYTTCGTGGTTACGGTCACTCGGATTTACCTTCTCCTAATCACCCCTTGTCGTTAAAAAATGTCCTTCATGCTCCACAACTTGTTAAGAATCTCATATCTGTTCGAAAATTTACAACTGATAATTTTGTGACTGTTGAGTTTGATCCCTTTGGGTTTTCTGTGAAGGATTTTCAGACGCGAATACCACTAATGAGGTMTGAGAGTAAYGGTGATCTTTATCCTGTCTCGTCCATCAACAATAAAGCTCCTCATTCACCGTTTGCAGCCTTGTCATCTACACTTTGGCATGATCGTTTGGGTCATCCAGGTGTTTATGTTTTGAATGCTCTTCGTGATAATAAGAGRGTGGACTYTCCTCGTATTTCTAATTCTAATGTTTGTCGTTCTTGTGTGTTGGGAAAACATATAAAATTGCCATTTCATTCTTCTACTACAAACACATGTTTGCCATTTGATATTGTTCATACGGATCTTTGGTCCTCCCCTGTTTTGAGCTCTGCCGGGCARAAATATTATATYTTATTATTGGATGATTATTCGAATTATTTGTGGACGTTCCCGTTGGCTAAGAAGTCGGATGTATTTCAGACTTTTTTAGTTTTTAAAAATTATATTCTCACCCAATTTGAAAGACAGGTCAAAACCATACAATGCGATAACGGGAGGGAATTTGACAACAGTAGTTTTTGGGATTTTTGTAAATCTCATGGGATGTCATTTCGTCTTTCGTGTCCACATACTTCCTCTCAAAATGGTAAAGCTGAACGAAAAATTCGCACCATAAATAATATCATTCGAACACTTCTGGTACATGCCTCTCTTCCTCCCTCGTTTTGGCATCATGCGTTACAAATGGCTACGTATCTTCTCAATATTCTTCCGTCCAAAATTTTGGGAAATGCGTCTCSTCTTCAAAAACTATATAAAAGATATCCTTCGTTTTCTCATATCCGGGTATTTGGGTGTTTATGTTTTCCCCTCATTTCCTCAACCACTATAAATAAATTGCAACCTCGTTCCACTCCGTGCGTATTTTTGGGATTTCCATCACACCGTCGTGGATATAAGTGCTATGATTTATCTTCAAATAAATTAATTATTTGTCGTCATGTTATTTTTGATGAAAAAGTCTTTCCATTTTCCAAATTCCATAGACCTACTGGTGATTCATACAAATTTTTGAATGATGATATCTAACCATATATTGTTCATCATTTACAAAATCAAAATAGGGACATTATTTTAAACACAAGCCCAGATCCGAATGGTCTTCCCCCAGCCCCAACTATTGGGCCTTCGTCTTCCACTCCTCCAGCAGGCCGCGATCCAGCTCCAACAATTCCAGCCGCTGGACCTTCTTCTTCCACTACTCCAGCGGGCCCAAGCCATTTAAACAGTTCAATTAAACCACCACTCCAAACTGCTGGGCCACGATCGATCAGCCCACCTGCTCCAGATTTAATCAGCCCGCTTCCTCATCCTCCACCTACCCAACTGCCCAGAATGGTGACACGAAGTCAACGAGGAATTATTAAACCAAATAAAAAATACCAAGCCTTAACTACTTCCGTGTCAAGGTCCCCTTTACCGCGTAATCCGATAGAGGCCCTTCGTGACCCGAATTGGAAATTAGTTATGGATGATGAATTTAATGCTCTTATTAAAAATAAGACGTGGGAGTTGGTGCCCCGTCTTAATGGCGTGAATGTTATTCGTTCTATGTGGATTTTTACTCATAAAGAAAAATCTAATGGTGTGTTTGAGAGGCATAAAGCCCGTCTTATAGGTGATGGGAAGACTCAACAAGTTGGCATTGATTGTGGAGAGACTTTCAGTCCAGTAGTCAAGCCAGCTACTATTCGCACGGTTCTGGCTCTTTCGGTATCCAAGGCGTGGCCCATTCATCAGCTCGATGTTAAAAATGCTTTCCTTCATGGTGAACTTTTGGAAACCGTATACATGCATCAACCAGTGGGGTACCGGGATCAACAATTTCCGGATTATGTGTGTCTCTTAAGAAAATCMTTATACGGGCTWAAGCAAGCTCCCCGCGCTTGGTATAAGCGTTTTACTGATTTCGTTGTGTCCGTTGGTTTTTTAAATAGCAAGTGTGACAACTCGCTATTTATTTACACTAAGGGGACTGATATGGCTTATATTTTGTTGTATGTTGATGATATCATTCTCACTGCTTCTTCTGATAGGCTTCGGTGCTCTATTATGGACCTTCTTAGCTCTGAATTTGCCATGAAGGACCTTGGTCCATTAAATTATTTTCTTGGGGTGGCAGTGACGAGACACAAAGGTGGTTTGTTTCTTTCACAGAAAAAATATGCCGAAGAGATCATTGATCGTGCAGGGATGTCTTCGTGTAAACCCTCGTCCACTCCGGTGGATACGAAATCCAAGATGAGTAATATCACTGGGGAWTTGTTCGAGAACCCCACTCTTTACCGCAGTCTTGCAGGTGCTCTCCAATATCTTACGTTTACAAGACCAGATATTTCTTATGCGGTACAGCAGGTTTGCTTACATATGCATGCCCCGAGAGTTGTTCATATGCATGCTCTTAAGCGTATTGTCCGGTACATTCAGGGTACTCGACARCACGGCTTGCATCTCTATCCATCCTCGACATCTTCTTATTTCATATACTGATGCGGATTGGGGTGGTTGTCCGGATACGAGACGTTCTACTTCGGGCTACTGTGTGTTTTTGGGTGACAACTTGATATCATGGTCGTCAAAACGACAACCTACTCTTTCCCGCTCGAGTGCCGAAGCCGAGTATCGAGGGGTGGCTAATGTGGTGTCTGAGTCTTGTTGGATTCGAAATCTTCTCTTGGAGTTACTTTGTCCGATCAAGAAGGCAACATTGGTGTTTTGTGACAATGTGAGTGCAATATACCTTTCTGGCAATCCGGTTCAACATCAGCGAACCAAAACATATTGAGATGGATATTCATTTTGTACGTGAAAAGGTCGCTCGTGGCCAAGTTCGAGTGTTGCATGTACCATCACGGCATCAGATAGCGGACATCTTCACCAAAGGCTTACCACTTGTGTTATTTGAAGAATTTCGGGACAGTCTAAGCGTTCGCAAACCTCCCGCTTCGACTGCGGGGGTGTGTTAAATATATTAGACATATATTGTTAGTCAAATGTACTATAATTAGTTTCCTAGATTATAGTTTAGCCTTAATTTAGTTCCTATAGTTTAGCCTAATAATTGGTATACTGATTGTATATATGGGGACGCTAATGAATAGAGGAGGAGCTCTGGTATTTACGGTGCTGTAATATCAGAGACGAAGTCGTTTCATCTTTGGGGACGAATAGCCAAAACCGAAGGGTACTACCGGGACTATTTCGTCTTGCAGATAGAGTTCTAAACTCGACTCGACTTGTTTTATWATTTATTTGTTATATTTTTCCAATTTGTGATATACATTCCTTTTCGTACTCGTTGTATTTCCAACACATTCGGRACGAGTRAAGCACGTGTCCCAATAAGTTGAATGTCCAATACACTTACTCGGTCGAAAATAAAGTGTCTTGTCCATCATAACCCAAGGCTCAATTCATAAACAAACAAGTTATGAAGTCTCATGATCTATTGGAATTAATAAAACAAACACAAATGCAATCAAATGTAGTCAGTGTTATGCCCAAAATACAAATAGAGGGGCTAATTAACAAAAAATATTGTCTAGTTTATATGGGGCATATAGTTAACAGTTTGACAATTAAAAACTGAAATGGTACTGATAAAATAAGTGAAAACAATAGAAGCTAGTTTGTTAAGGCCATTATATTAGGCTCTGCCATTTCTAGAGGTTGAAATGCAATGTACTTTTCTGCTTTATTTTTACATTTTTTATTTTCTCCTCTCTTTCTTATAACTTTAACGTCCTGAACCTAAATACAGTGAAATTTACGTGAAAGTAATGTAAATTGTTCCCTTTATACTTGAATTAGACGTAGCATCATTTTCAGAATTTTGCCTCTGTTAGGTGGCATATCCTAATTATCGATATGCTCATATAAGTCCAGAAACTTAATGCTACAAAAGCAATGTATGTACCGAGAACCAAGAATATGCAATCCTTGATGTGCACATTAATCTTGCATTAAGTACAAAACTAACATTTGTAGGATATATGGTACTACATTTGAAATTTTGAATAAATCACGCGTACTATCGGAGTGTAAACTATGCTCTTTAGTTCTAATAAGTAATAAACTCTACTGCCTTTCAATTTATTTTTTTGTTCTGTTCAACTCAAAATTTATGGTCTAAAAATTCCATTCGTCTCGGTCTTATATATCATCACTAAAATGTGAAATTATCGAATGACATTGTTATGTCAATGAAGTGAACTAATGATGCTGCTACTGCTATTACTACTACTAATAATAACTATTATTATTATTATTAGTTTTCTTAAATTAAAATTGAATTGTATGAATGTTGTAACCCCATGAATCAAAAACATAATCTGATCTAGGTAAACGTTCTTTTCTACATCTTACTTAATCTTCACCCCAAAGACAAAACACATGAAAACAATATGGGATAAGATGAAAGGCCAATGTCAAAAAGATTTTCAAATCTAACCCATCTCACAAAATACAAATATATAGTCATTTGCCCATATAATGCATCTCCTCACCTACACATACTATCAACAACACTTTCAACTACAACCATGAGCATTTTTTACCAAGAAGAGCCATCACATCCCTCCAGAAAATGCAAGTGCCTTATCTTAGCCTTAAAAGATGCATTTGCCAAATGTCATTCTTTTAGAGGTAAAGTAACTCACTCGAGCCTCGAACTGGATGAACCCATCAGCATTTTCGACGACGAAGAAGAAGAGGTAAAGTAACGTATGAGTTCATATGTGTAGTTGTGCATAGGTATAGGGAATAATAATTAAGTTGACAAATTTATTTTTTAACAGATATTTGTTTCGGCAATCATAAGTAAGTACATGGAGTCGAAAAGCAAACGAAAATCGAACATCGGTATTGATAGCTTCAACTGGGCTCTGTCTCCAGCAGCAGGGGATTTTATTACCAACACCCAAAAATCAGTTAAAAAATACGGCAACTGTGTCGAAAACGTTGACGAATTTTGGTCGGCCAATAGCCGCCTGTCCCGTTGCTCGAGCGATACGAGCTTTGACGCGTTTGTCTCAGCCAAGACATGCTTGTCAAGATGCTCGAGCTTGAATGGGATCGATCACTTTCAAGATTTTGGTGGTAATCGAAGATCGTCGGTTATCTTGGAGCTTATGAATTGTGAGGGATGGCCTTTTGGGCTTTGCAGGAAGGCATTGTTGCTACCTCCATTGCCAAAATCTCCAGCTGATTCTTGGTCATGGAGAAAGAGTGGTGGAATGATAAGGATACATTGATGATTAATTTGATTATGTCCCCAAAATAGATTTTTTCCCCTCTAACATATCATCGAACCGTATTAATGTAAATGAAATAAAGCGGTCTAGATTCTGTGCTTCAAGTTTTTTGTATTATGCTTTATTACACAGTTTAAAAGATAATAACATTTGTGTATTCATTTATAACTTTTAAAAACATTTTAAAAATTTTAAAATCCTGATGTATTTAATTAAGATATTTTAAAACTTATAAAAGTTTTGAGATATTTAATTGAGATTGCTAATAAATTATTAAATGTCCATAAAAGTTTCAAGGTATTCATTTGAAATATTTTGAATTCTTAAATTGTCATGAGGTATTTAATAAGTCAAATACTTTTTGAATTTGTAATTGGATTGAATTTTCCTAAACTTCTAAGTTAAATAATATATATCAAATCCCACCACCAAATTCCATCTTTAAACATGAGATTTCAAAAAATTTTATAAACTCCCAACAAATATATAAAATCAATAAAAATAAAAGAAAATCCAAACAAGTTTTATAGTCAAACAAATTTTAAAATGCCTTACAAGTTTCAAATAAATACACCCCCTTAGTTTGTGTGAATAATGGAATAGAAAGTGTGAAGCCGGGGTAAAAAGTGAAATTGTCTTTCAAATATGTGTTTTTTAATTTTTTTTTTATTAGGAAAAATACACTAATTCACTCTGAACTATTCGGATTTTTGCTTTTTACTATACAAAATATTTTTTACTTTATTATATAAATTATGCGATTTTTACACTTTATCATATATGGATATATTATTTTGGTGAATTGTAAAAAATATTAGGTTATATGGTAAAAAAAAAAAGAAAACAAAAACAAAACAAAACACATAGTTTGGGGATTTAGTGTAATCTTCACCAAGTTTTTAAGGATAAAATTATTTATATAGAATAAAGTGTAAGAATCGAACAGTTTATATTATTAAATGTAACAAAAAATATTTTAAATGATAAAGTGTTCAAAATCAAATAGTATAGTATATTTTTTCCTATTATTACAGTGAAAATTAGTATGGAAAGCAACCCATGACTGTACTCATGAGATTGAATCGTGATTAATACCCAGACAACATAGCTTATACCATTGAAATATTCCCTCCGTCAGAATTTATCTGTCGCAATTTGAAAAATATTTTGTCTAGTTTTATTTATCGTATTTATATTTTCAATAGATAATCATTGTTACTTTTTACTTTTCTAATAAAAAGTAAATGTTACTTTATTTCTTTTACTCATACCTTTATTATTTCACACTTTTAATAATTTTAAACAAAAGAATATTATGGTCATTTGATACCTATAATTATTACACCAATCCTCTTTATTAATCTCTGTGAAATGGTCAACTACGACAGAAAAAATAGGACGGAGGGAGTACAAGATACTGATCGTTGTCTAATATTCCAAAGATACATTTACAGCTAATTTTCAAACATGATAAAAAACAATAAATCCCAAAGAAGGATCGGTCGCTGATTGAACCAACAACATGGGTTTTCAAGAGAATTTTCTTGCCTCTCAAACTCCACCCATTTCAATACTTTGCTAATTAATTAATTTTTTTTTGGTATACATTGCCTCCTGAATTGGGCGTCTTTTTTACACTTTACCTCCTTGAGCTATTTTTCGACGGAAATTATTGTCAAAAATTATTTTCGGCAGATTTTTTGGCACAATTGAAGATAAGATTGTCCTTCCATGTACAATATTCCAGCATACTTTCAAGGAGAGTCATATAAAAGGATGATTTCGCCCTTCAATTGTGTATAAATAATCTTCGACAACAATTTTCTTCAGAAAATAGCTCAAAGAGGTAAAGTGTACAAAATACACAGTTCGAGAGGCAAAGTGTACGAAAAAAAGAACAGAAGGCAAAGTGTCAATTGAGTAAAAGTTGGGAGGCAAGAAAAACTTTCCTCGATCTATGAAAACAACATTGGTCCAGAAATAAGTGCCCGTTGCTGGGAGATTTTATATTATCTTTTTCTTATTTCCTTTTTTCTACTCTCCGTCTTTCGCAGGACATGAGGGAAAACTCAAATGTGATGGTCACAAGGGTCCTTTACCATGTGGCGTTCACAATGTGACGGTGCCCAAACTTACCCCAAACTTGGACCTATTCCAGCAAATCAGGTCTTATATAAAAGAGAAAATATTAACACAAATCGATCCCCCTTATTTCTTCATACCTTTTATCTCCCTCTTTCTATGCCCCGTGAAAAATCTCATCTACGCAGTAGAATTCCGTCCAAATCCTAGCCAAACGTCGGGCAAGATCTTTAACTTAACTTCAATCGTTTAGGCTGCAGTAGTAGAAGGGCAACTTACAAAATATCACTATCATTGGTACTTCTCCTCCCTATCTCTCTCTTTGAACATTTTCCTTCTTCGGTTTCCTGAGACCATCGAGAAAGACTTTGCCCTTTGGATTTTACTATACCACCATTTGAATGTTAATCGAATCCAATCGTTATCCCTCCCTCTCTCGTCCACTATTCTTATTTTTCGAAGGTGCATCATTATATTCATTTGTTACTATTTTATGCTTCAGGAATTTTAGACTATCAAATTATTTTTATGATGATCGATTTAGGGTTTAGGGGCAATTGATCGATATTTAAGGTTTATGAAATTATTGTTTCAGCCTAAAATATGCCCGACGTAAAAAGCAACGCCTGGAGCCTTGAACACCCACCTGATCTGCACACAAACACAAGTTAGGAAGGACCACCGGTGGTTTTCCGATGGAAACTTCTCCGATTCTTAAGTCAGTAAGCGTCTGAGGTGTTTTTTTAGAAAGCAAAGAAGGAATGCTTCAAAAGAATGACATACCTCTCTCAGCCTGGGAGCTGAGATATTTATAGTTTCTCTTAGTGGGGACCCCAGCCGGGATCTCGGAAAACCAAGTCCGCGAATCAAGGGCCGTTTAAGCAACCAATTCTGATAAGTGGTCCCACTTGTCTCCTCTAACGGGGTTCAAGGAACCAGGTCTGTCACGATCCAGTTCTCGTTTCCTCTCAATGATCCTGATGCCCGAGCTGATCAGCTCTATCTCTAAGAGGGCTCAACCAGGTCTTTCGCTAGGATCAGGCTTGACCTTGTTTCCTTCTACTTAGCCTGGATTAGGTTTAGAGCTCCAGCCTATCCTGGACTACTCTTTTAATAATTCTCCAAGGCTTTACCAGGGAACGAGTCCAACGCAACTTCCCTCAAGGAGGAGATCAAACCAGACTGTTCTGGAGAGAAAATTCTGGTCAAGGTCTTGCCAGAACCATTGGTCCCCCTAGTCCTGCCCAAAACAGGTCTACCCGCACCAGGTCAGGGACACTCCTGCCCTATCAAATCCTCCCCCAATTAGTGGGGGGGGGGGGGGGGGGGGGGGGGTAGATCTGTAAAAGTATTTATTTCCATCTCAGTATAGGTCGGTCCCACTTCCTTTAGTGCTTCTCGTACTGATACAAATCCCGAGATATCCGCCTGTCACACACAGACCTAATTATTGTCATTATTGGTGTTGACTCGTCTTCCCAAATGGTCCTTATTTCCACACGTCTTCTCTATAACCGACAAGTTGGTGGCGTGTGATTTGACCTAGGACGCTTGGTACTCCAGCGCAGCAACTAGAGTACTGTTCGCATTAAATGTGGGGATCCCATCAAATCCCGCTCTCCTCGATTTCCATTTTTCAAATTTATCCACTTCCTTTTTGTCCCTCCAAATTCCCTTTCTCCTCTCACTTTTCAAACTCTGTTTTTCATAACTTCCCAAATCCTCCCTTTTTCTTTCTCCAGTATCCCAGCGACCTTCGCAATTCCGTTTATCTTCATCCAGTTTCTCCGAGTACTCATTAACCAGGTACCCCCTCTACTCTTTATAAAAATCTTTTAATTATGTCAGTCTCCTCTTCCTACTTCGATTCCTCTGAGAAGGCTTCATCGGAAGTCCCGGTGAACTCTACTTCCTCCATAAATATATCCTTCTCCGATTCGCCACCAACGACTCCGATAAGGAGACCTCTGGCGGTTCTCGCCTTTCCTCCCTCTGATAACATCTCCTCCATAGTTAACAATCAAACCCTTAGGGATATTCGTGCCACCTTCCCCATTTCAGATGAATTTATTTTTACCAGTCCGGCACCCGACGAGAGGGCCTCATCACCTCCCTCCGGTCACCTTACTTTCTACGTGGACCAGTTCCACGCCGGACTAATCCTGCCCGTTCACCCCTTCATACTATCCATTTCCCGGTTGTACCATATTCCGGTACAACAATTCTTACCCAACGCTTTTTTTGTTATAGCCGGATTCCACCTGGCGGCCCAATTTTCCGGGATAGTTCCTACAGCCCAACTTTTCTTCTCTTTGTTCCAGGCAAAGAGTTCTTCCGGCTTTTTCTACCTATCCGGGCGACCTGATTTCCATTTTCTGACAGGTCTTCCCACGTCTCCTAAGGCCTGGACGAAGAAGTTCTTCTTCGTCCAGAGCTCAGGTGACTAGGGATTTCCCATTGCCCCTATCAACTTCCTACACCCGCAGGTGCGTTTATCCCGAGGTGATAGACCACCGCATCTGTGCGAGAAAATCGCCCTCCTCAACCAGAACCCTTTTAATCTAACCAAGCTTCTCAAACCTAAACTCCTGAATTTTTTCAACAAACAGCAAGGGAATGGGCCTCTGCCACCCCAAATTGGTATATTCCTGAGATGATTTGTTTTTCTCTCTTTCCAGTATTATTTTCATTATTACTATTATTTTTTACTATTCCATTCTTCATTTCAGTAACTATGCTACAAGCACGTCTAGCCTCCAAGGCAAATAAAACAGCAGGAGGGGGTCAGAGAAGCCCTCTGGGAGAATCCTCCAGAGCTTCTCCCACTTTGGAAGAGGTTGTCTTGTTAACTGCTCCCCGCAGTCAGCCCTAGGAGCAGAATCAAGCAGCCCCAGTGAGAAGGGATTCAGAACAGGTAAAAAGAGTTACTCCCGAGCAGGCAGCTCCCTCTCAGGCAGCCCTACCTCCATCGGATCCTGAGGAAGGGCAGCAGCTGCACCGGAGGAAAAGGAGAAGGGAGGGGCCCGAGGGCGTCCCCGAGGTGAATCCCCAAGTTCCCCCTATCCAAAACAGACCTTCTTCAACAGGTCTGTGTTAGATTGCTCTGGCAAAGTGGCCAGACAGTTCATGATGGGGCTGGCCCCTACGACCGACCACCGTACGGTAGAGAAGATGTTCGACCCAGAGCTGCTGGAGTCGTACTGCAAGGCGGAGGCGCAGGTGAGATATCCATCTCTTGCTATGATTCTTACCTTCCTGGACTTTTGTTTATACTTCTCCTTTTCTTTTTCTAGGTGGTGGTGCTCAGAGCTGATCTCCTAGCCCGAGCTCGCGGTTCTCTGCTTCAGGCGGACCTGAAGAGGGAGATTGAGGCATTGAAGAAGCAGAGGCAAGAGCTTCTGGCTAAGAACCATGGCCTCAGTGGAGATCTGGATCTACTCCAAGCAGAGCTGGCCGGGACCAAAGCAGCTTTGGCGGCGTCGCAAGAGTCCGATGCCAGGAAACATGCTCGGATGGTCCTCTTGGAGCAAGAGGTGAAAGAGTTCCAGGAGAAAGTTAGGGTGGCCCGAGCTGAGGGCGAAGTTGATGGAGAGGCTAAGGGTCTCTCAGAAGGTGAGGTGAGGGGAAGGCTCGGATTCCTGAACTCGGAGGAAGGCATGCGCCTGCTACAGCTAACTCGAGCAACCACGCGCCGGGTCTTCCTCGGGTCAGTCGAATTGTACGACCTGCTGATACCTGAGGCTGAGGCCTCTTCCTCCTCGGCGTAGATTCTCACGCCAAATTGGTGTCCGAGAATCCTTCTATGCCATTTGATCGAGAGGCACCCATCACGGGCGCATCCGAGCCCACGTCATTTACTCATGTCGCCGAGGACGACCGCCTGCATTTGCTGGATGATCTGGCCTACGCCGACCATATCCACTAGACTTTCTGCTCCTCCAGCTCAACCTCATCTCCTCCCCCGAGCAATCGTTGGCGATGGTTGTAGCAAACTCTCCAACTTTCGCCAACTTGGGTCACTTGCAAGAGTCCACGCAGTTTGAAAAGGACTTTGCTGAGACGTCCCAGGCTCCAAATCAGGCGTGAAGAAGAGCTGAGGCCAGCCATTCTTGGAGTAGAGCTCATGTCGCCCAAAGAGACCTGTCTACTTTGTTTCTTTAATTTTGTTTTCTTTTAAAATAGGTCTGTAGTTTGTGGCCTGTGTGGCCGATCTGTTTCGCAAATGTTTATCGCCTGTACTTGAATTAATCATGGATTTTCAATAACAATAAATATTTTTATTTTGTAGCAACCTTTGATATTCTAGGGTTTCCTTGATTCCCGGAAACCCTAATACTTTTTTGTTCTCCAGCACGTGATTTCTCCCTCTTTAAATACATGCCTGTACTCCTCATATCTTCTCAAACTTCTACAATGGCGTCTTCTCCTCTTCTTCAAGAAATCGACGTTGTGAAAAGAAAGAACATTGCTTTGGTCATTGAAAAATGTAAACTCTCCGATCAAGTAACTTTGCTCAAGGAGAAAATTGGCTACCTCTACCGCTTGCTGGAGAGGAAGAGGGAGAAAAAACGCCATTACAAGAAAGAGTGGTCTGAGCTTCACCAGATAAATCGCCAGATGTATGAAGAGAGGGTTGACTTGATCGAGTCAGTGAATCGTCTTACTGTCGCCGCCGGCGAAGCTCATGCGCTCGCCGAGCGGTCTGACAAGTACCGCCGCCGTCTGCACGAAACAGAGAGCAAGCTCTGGCGGGTCCGCCGAGCTCTGGCCTTAGATCGGAGGTCTCCTTCCAGATGAATTTCTTGTTTTTCTGAAATTTTGTAATCAAAATTGCCATCCTTCTTAGGTTTGTGCAATCTGCTCTTGTATCTTCCGAAATTTCGATGTAATGAAAGTATGTTTTGAATTTCTGCATTTTCGGCCGTACTGGTCTTGGTTTCTGCATTTCCATATGTGTTTGTCGTTTTTACCAGAATATCATTGCATGCTTGAGTTTTCTTCAAAATTTCATCCTTTTGATCGATCTTACTTGCTCAAACAACGCGCGATTTGTGTTTTTTGGGCTTATCTTCTTAAATCTCTGAATTTAGCTGATTCTGTTCTGGGATCCAATCATTCCAGAGCTATTTTCCTCTAGTCTTTGGCTGACAAACGGGTCAGGCACTAATACAGGTCATCCTAGGGAACCTGTTCACGCAAGTTAAAATATTCAATAAATATTCAAGCAAAAGAAATCAAAGGTGTCCACCCTTAGCCTATTCTGGCGTTAAGTGCCGATCAGGTCGGGTAAGATCAAGGATATCCATCCCTAGCCAATCCTTGCCTAATCTGACCATCAAGTCAGGTAAAATCGAGGACATCCATCCTTAGCCAACCCTGGCTTGAACTGACAATCAGGTCAGGTAAAATAGAGGAGATCCGTCCTTAGCCAATCCTGGCTTGAACTGACAATCAGTTCAGGTAAAATTGAGGACATCCGTCCTTAGCCAATCCTGGATTGAACTGACCATCAGGTCAGGTAAAATCGAGGACATCCGTCCTTAGCCAACCCTTGCTTGAACTGACCATCAGGTCAGGTAAAATTGAGAACATCCGTCCTTAACCAAACCTGGCTTGAATACACCATCAGGTCAGGTAAAATTAAGGACATCTGTCCTTAGCCAATCCTGGCTTGAACTGACAATCAGGTCAGGTAAAATTGAGGACATCCGTCCTTAGCCAATCCTGGCTTGAACTGACCATCAAGGTCAGGTAAAAATGAGGACATCCGTCCTTAGCCAATCCTGGCTTGAACTGACAATCAGGTCAGGTAAAATTGAGGACATCCGTCCTTAGCCAATCCTGGCTTGAACTGAGCATCAGGTCAGGTAAAATTGAGGACATCCGTCCTTAGCCAATCCTGGCTTGAACTGAACATCAGGTCTTGTAAAATTGAGGACATCCGTCCTTAGCCAATCCTAGCTTGTACTGACCATAAGGTCAGGTAAAATCGAGGACATCCGTCCTTAGCCAATCCTGGCTTTAAACTGYCAATCAGGTCAGGTAAAATCGAGGACATCCGTCCTTAGCCAATCCTGGCTTGAACTGTCAATAAGGTCAGGTAAAATTGAGGACATCCGTCCTTAGCCAATCCTGTCTTGAACTGACCATCAGGTCGGGTAAAATTGAGGACATCCGTCCTTAGCCAATCATAGCTCGAACTGTGTACTTTGATTTTTGAAACGAAAACAGACCTGCAGCTTTAAAATAGAGGAAATAATTATTTAAATGTTACAATTATGCGTAAAATTTCTGTAAATTAGAGATGTTCTAGACACGAGGGATCTCAGTTTCGTCGAGCTCTTCCAATTTGTAAGCGCCCCCTGCCAAGATTTGGGTAATTCGGAGCGGTCCTTGCCAAACAACATCTAGTTTTCCCTTCACTTTTGCTAAATCAGCCCTTCTTAGGACTAGGTTTTCTATTTGAAATTGCCTTTTGATTACGGTTTTGTCGTACGTGGCTATAATCCTTCCCTTGATATGCGCCATTTTGGTCGCGGCCCGGTCTCTTTTTTCCTCAATCAAATCCATAGCATCTTGTATTAACAGCTCATTCTGTTCTTCATCAAAATTTTGAATTCGATGGGTTTCCATGCTTATCTCCGCGGGTACCACATCGTCCATGCCATATACCAAGCTGAAAGGCGTCTCCCCGGTGATCTCTTTTGGGTTAGTTCTATATGCCCATAGAGTTGAACTCAGCTCTTCTACCCATCGTCCTCCAGCTCTTTCCAACCGCATCTTTATCCCTTGCACCAAAATGCGATTGGTGACCTCTACCTGGCCATTGGCTTGGGGATGATAAACAGATGTAAAGTGCTGGTTAATTTTCATTTTCGTGCACCAAGCCTTAATCTTGGCACCCATGAACTGGGTGCCATTGTCTGAGACCAAGATTCTGGGGACACCAAACCTACACACCACATTCTTCCATAAAAATCTGATGACCTCATCCTCCGTAATTTTGGCTAAGGCCTCGGCTTCTACCCATTTTCTAAAGTAATCAATTGCTACTATTAGAAATTTCTTCTGGACAGGAGCCATGGGAAAGGGGCCAACCAGATCAATGCCCCACTTGGCAAATGGACAAGGAGAACTCATCGTAATAAGATCTTCTGCGGGTTTGTGTATTAACGATGAGTTGTTCTGGCACTTCTCGCATTTTCGTACGAAATCTTCTGCTTCCTTTCGTAGATGTGGCCAAAAATACCCCGCCCGCAAGATCTTGCTTGAGAGAGTTCTGGCGCCCATATGGTTGCCACAACATCCCTCATGGATTTCTCTGAGGACCATAACTCCTTTTCCTCGACCCAGGCATCTCAATAAGGGCTGTCCAAACCCCCTTCCGAATAGCTCTCCTTTGATTAAACAAAATCTAGCAGCTCTGGCTCTTACCTTTACCGCGTCCTTCCCCTGTTCTGGCAGGATCCCTTCCTCTAGATAAGCCTTTATGGGTAAGCTCCAATCATCTCCTTCCATTATCGAGTACACCTGCTCTTTCCCAAATTCCACATCTGCCTTTATCAAGGTAATAACTCTTTCGCGGCAGTCTGTAGCTGAGCTGACTATTTTTGCTAAATAATCTGCTCTACAATTTTCCTCTCTGGGAATTTGGTCAACCGTCACGGATTTCATATTCTTGGCCAGTTCTCTAAATCTGACCAAGTATTTTTGCATAGTATCCTTCTTTGCTTCAAACTCTCCACTTATCTTCTTACAAACGAGCTGGGAGTCTACCTTAGCGCAAACTTGATCTGCCCCCAGGTCTCGCGCCATCTGAATGTCTCGTAGGAGGGCTTCATACTCCGCCGCATTATTAGATAAGGTGTGGTTTAAGCGCACCGCGTACTCAGTTGATACACCTGCCGGATCTATTAAGACAACCCCTGCCCCGCAGCCCTGGTTACTAACTGAACCGTCTGTGAATACTGTCCACCCCTGTTCTTCATCGGAAGAGCTGGTCATCTCTTGCATAAAATCCGCTAGCGCCTGGGCTTTTATTGCTGTCCTGACCTCGAACATGACATCAAATTTGTTAATCTCAATTATCCACCTGACCAGCCTCCCCGACACCTCTGGCTTGTTCATGACAGCTTTCAATGGCAAGTTTGTGCGCACAATTATTGTGTGAAAGGAAATATGGGCGCAATTTCCGAGCTGTGCCTACTAGAGCTAGCATTGCCCGCTCTATCTCCACATACCTCATTTCGGCATCGTGAAAGACCTTGCTCCAGTAGTAGACTGGTTTCTGTATCTTGCCTTCTTCTCAGAGCAAGACAGAGCTGACTGCCTGTTGTCCAACCGACAAGTACAAGACAAGAGGCTCACCTTGGATAGGCTTTGTGAGCAAGGTCATGCCGGCCAGGTATTTTTTCAATAGTTTAAATGCTTCTTCACATTATTTGCTCCATTCAAAGTGAGCTTTCTTAGGCAGAGCTAGGAAAAAGGGGAGGCTCTTCTCCACCGAGCGTGAGATGAACCGGCTCAAGGCATTAATGCTTCCCGCCAGACATTGGATTTCCTTAACATTCCTGGGCGTGCGCATCTCTATAATTGCCTTTATCTTCTCGGGATTAGCCTTGATACACTTTTCTGTGATAATGTAACCCAGGGATTTTCCAGCTCTAACCCCGAACATGCACTTCTTGGGATTAAGCTTCATCCTATACTTTCTTAGGGTGCCGAAGGTCTCCCTCAGGTCGTCCACATGCGAGGTCGCCTTCACACTTTTCACGAGCATATCATCCACGTAAAATTCCATGTTCCGACCGAGCTGGCTTTTGAACATTTTATCTACTAATCGCTAGTATGTGGCACCTGCATTCTTGAGCCCAAACGGCATTACCACATAACAATATGTCCCCTTTGGGGTTATAAAGCTTACTCACTTCCAATCTTCTTGCGCCAAACTGATCTGGTGATAACCCTGTGAGGCATCCATCATACTTAAGAGGTCACAACCAGAGGTGGAATCGACAAGCTGGTCGATTCTAGGCAGAGGATAGTGATCTTTCGGGCAAGCACGATTGAGATCTCGGAAATCGATGCACATACGCCAATCTTCTTGGGTCTTGGGGACTAGAACAGCATTAGAGAGCCACTCAGGGAATTGTATCTCCTGAATAAGCTTGGCCTTTAACAATTTCTCCACCTCAGACTCAATGATGGCCTCTTTCTCAGGCCTAAAATTACGCTTCTTTTGATTGACCGGTTTCATGCCTGGAATGATATTAAGGCGATGCTCCATCACCTCCGGGTCGATCCCTACCAAGTCCTTGGGAGACCAAGCGAACACATCCGTGCTTTCTCTCAACAAAGTCACCAGATCTGTCAAGACCTCTGGGCTAAGCGTTGTTCCTACTCGGAGGACTCGACTCTCATCGCTTGGGACAACCTCCACCAGCATCAACCCTTCCTCTCTTCTCCCCAGATCTTGCCGCGGCTGCTCTATCTGAGATTTTTTACTCAACCTCTCGTCCTCACTATTCCGCTTAATACACTCAACATACGTCTGTCGAGATGCGTATTGATCACCTCTCACCTCGTAGTCCCATCCTTAGTGGGGAATTTCATTTTCATGTGAAAAACTGAGATTGCAGCCTAGAACTGACTTAGAGAAGGTCTGCCAAGCATAACATTGTAAGAGGATGGCGCATCTACCACTAAGAAACGCACCATCCTGGTCACACGATATGGCTCTTCCCCTAAAGTAACGAGGAGCCTGACCGCTCGTAATGGTTTCAGGGCCCCTCCTGCAAACCCCACCAAGGAGGTGGTCACCTCCTCCAGCTCGACGTCCAACTTTAGTTGTTTAAAGCAATCAAAGATCTAGATGTCGGCAGAGCTCCCTGTATCCACAAAAATTCTTTGCACGTTATAATTAGCAATGGTTGTCGTTATTACTAGGGCATCCATATGGGGGGTTAAGATGCCGTCACCATCCTCTGATCCAAAACAGATATTTGGAGCAGACGCCATCTGCCGTGGCTTTCTATTCAAATATTTAGCAGCTCGAACATAACTATGTTGCGTCCTCTTAGAATGCTCCTCCAGCTCTCCACCAGTAATCATCTGGATTTCTCCATGAATAATCTGAGCCTAGTCAGATCTTCTTCCTTCATCTCGCCCCCTATCCTGATCTCTTTTGTTTTGTGGAGCATGATTGTAACTGCTTTAACAAGATCTGGCCTCGTCTTTCCTCATACGGACATACTCCTTCAGGTGCCCTGCCCAGACCATCCTCTCGAGCTCATCTTTCAAATGCGTACATTCATCAGTACTATACCCATATTCATTATGGAAACGGCATAAACAGTCTAACCTTTCCTTCCTCGGCTTTTTTGAATAGGTCTTGGGCCATTTCAGCTCTGTATGTCGTTCTATCGCTTGCAGTATCTCTCCCTGAGGAGTTGCCAATGGGGCATATCTGTCAAAACGAGGTCTGCCCATGGATAGCTCTGGCCTGGGATTTTTCATCGCTACCTTGTCTTCTCTGTCATACCTTTCCCGCTTCTTTTCTCCTTCTTCCTTGATTTTCAACGCTTCTTCCAAATGGATATACTTCTCCGCTCTCTCCAGGATCTCTCCAAATTTCAGAGCTGGTTTCACCACCAGCGACTGGAAAAATTCTCCTCTCCTAAGACCTTGCGCCAGAGCATTCACCAATAGCTCTTCCAACGCGGAGGGCACCTCTAACTTAGCCGTTGTAAACCTGTTGATGTAGGCACACAGGCTCTCGTTCTCTTTCTGCTTTAGGCTAAAAAGTTCAAGTGGCATTTTCTGGTACTTCTTGGAGCTCGTGAACTGGTGCAGGAAGGCCGAACTGAATTCGTCAAAGTTACTGATAGATTTCGGCGGCAGCTAGCTAAACCAGAGCTGGGCTGATTTAGTGAAAGTCATCGGGAAGACCCGACACATGACCGCATCCGAAAACTTATGCATAGCCGCTGCGATCTCAAATCTGCTCAAATGATCCCACAGGTCCGTGGTCCCATTGTACTCAAAGCCCAGAGATCGGTATGAGGCCGGCACATCGTCACACATGACCTCCTCCGTGAATGGAGTGCCTCGCCGTGCCGGCACCGTGCCTGTGCCCGTCATCTTCTTCTTAAACTCCCTCACTTCTTTTTGCAAGCTCTGCATCTGCTCAGCCAGACCTGGATTGGTCTGGCTTGAGGTTTCGCTGTCGGACATAGAGAAAGGATCTACCCTATCCGGAAGAGGAGTTCGATCCATGCGCTGGCCACGCAACGACTCTGTCTCCACTGCCGGAGTAGTTCTCGTCGGCGGTGCATTGGGCGGTGGTGTCGTCATCTCTGCAAACTTCTTCTCCACAGCCGTCTCCACGGCTTTGCCGATGAGCTCAGACAGCTGTCTTAGAAGGACATCGTTGAACAACCCACCAGCAGCAGGTGTTATTCCACCGGAAGGGGGCGGCACGGTGCCTGATCCTGCCACCGCTGATGGCTCTGCCCCCTCGGGCCTCTCCACGGATGTTTCTACTGAGCGCGACATACCCCATGGCGAGGCGGAGTTGGGCGTTCCGCCGAGCTCCCCTACCAAGTTTCGCCGTAATCCGTCCGAAGCCATGGAACCAAAAGAAATCCTCACGTCTTAGCCTGATCGCTTTCCCACTGACGGCGATAATTGTTTCAGCCTAAAATATACCCGACGTAAAAGGCAACGCCTGGAGCCTTGAACACCCACCTGATCTGCACACAAACACAAGTTAGGAAGGACCACCGGTGGTGTTTCGGTGAAAACCTCTCCGATGCTTAAGTCAGTAAGCGTTTGAGGTGTTTTTTCATAAAGCAAAGAAGGAGTGCTTCAAAAGAGTGACATACCTCTCTCAGCCTGGGAGCTGAGATATTTATAGTTTCTCTTAGTGGGGACCCCAGCCGGGATCTCGGAGAACCAAGGCCGCGAATCAAGGGTCGTTTAAGAAACCAATTTTGATAAGTGGTCCAACTTGTCTCCTCAAACGGGGTTCAAGGAACCAGGTCTGTCACGATCCAGTTCTCGTTTCCTCTCAATGATCCTGATGCCCGAGCTGATCAGCTCTATCTCTAAGAGGGCTCAACCAGGTCTTTCGCTAGGATCAGGCTTGACCTTGTTTCCTTCTACTTAGCCTGGATTAGGTTTAGAGCTCCAGCCTATCCTGTACTACTCCTTTAATAATTCTCCAAGGCTTTACCAGGGAACGAGTCCAACGCAACTTCCCTCAAGGAGGAGATCAAACCAGACTGTTCTGGAGACAAAGGTCTGGTCAAGGTCTAGCCAAAACCATTGGTCCCCCTAGTCCTGCCCAAAACAGGTCTACCCGCACCAGGTCAGGGACACTCCTGCCCTATCAACTATAAATTAAATTTTATTGGTTCATTATTTATTCACTAAATTAGATACGTTTGTGAGTGAAATCATGGTTTATTAGTTGAGTATTTAACAAGCGTGCTCAAATGTAATATATTAGTTTTAATGAAATGTCCTTTGACAACATGACTCGGCGACTACCTTAGTTCATACGTGGTACTAAACTTGAATATTTATTAACATTTTGTATTATATGTTATATGATGTTGATTTATATGGTTCACCGAGAAGGATGTTTTATAATACTAGTTTACAAATTACACTTTCGTCGAATTGGGACTTATCCCATCCACCCTATTTGTTAATGTTGTTGACACCCTAGCCTATGTGTCAATCAACCATTGTTTCGGATGACATGTGTCATTACTTGGTAGGTCCAGATGCTGAGTTGTCAGCTTCTAATGGTTTGCGTTAAAATATTACCTTTCGAGAATTTTTAGCTTGGGTATAAATAACAATTTTTTTTTTCATTTTTCATTTCCACTACAAACTTAGGGTTTCATTTCCATTTTTATCTCGCCGCTGTGAAATGAAAAATCATTTGGTCATCCTTCAACTATTCTTTCTATCTGCAAATTGAAACAAGCCATGCCTTTCTTCGATCTACTTCTATTATGTTTAACCAATTAATCAGTCGACACCTATTTTCTTGAACATGGAATAAAATGTTATGTTTAAACAATTAATCAGTCGATCTGCTTTTTTCGATCTAATTTTATTCAACCAAATTTTTGATCTGCTGACATGAAGATCTTATAGGGTTTTTTTCTTTCTTATTAATTAGTATTTTTTTTCTGATTTCAAACTGTGGTTGTATTTTTATGATTTCAATCTTTTTTCAAATCTTTCGTAATTCTGGATCTGCTTTTTTAGATTTCAACCCGTGGTTTGCAATTTTTCAATTTTTTTCTATGTTAATTATGTTTGTTCGATGTATTAATGTTTGTTTTCGTATTAATTATTTTGGATTTCTCAATATGCAAAAATTCTGATCTACTTTTATTCAAATTAGTTTTTTGTGGTTATATGCGGTTGTATATTTTTTGCAGATCTTATATATTTTTTGCAGATCTGTAATTATTCATTTAAATATTTTTTGCAGTTTTTATATATATGCGGTTATGTATCTTTTGCAGATCTATGTTTTTTTTGCTGTTGTATTTATTCAAATTAGTTTTCGCAGATCCGCTATTTCAAACTAATTACTCCGTCCAACCCGAGCATGTGCCAGTTATTTCGTTGTTTTTACATGGTTTTAGGATATCTTGAAGAAAGATTCAGCATGTATCTCTAGACTTTAGAATCCCATCCCAAATAAAGTAATGAGGGTGTCTAGATCTCTCTATAAGCTGCCCACAATTGGTACCCGTGCCTTTAGAATGACTGATTGACTTAAGTGCCAACCATATCCATAGGCATGCTTGAAGACAAACTACACATCTTAAGAAGGTGATTAAATATCTTAAAGAGCAAAAAAATAATTAGAGGATGACGTATATTTCGATGAGGAATTCTCCTTTATCCTCTATACCAAACCCCATAAATTTATAAAATGGGGAAACTATCTGTTCACAATTTTTTTGTTTAATTCTACTTTATTGGACGTGTTTTCTCTTTCTTTAATTTTTATTTCTAGGTAAAGTCTGATGTTTTCTTCTTTTTATTTTCTTCTGATCGCCCCACATGGTTTATGATGAAAAGGTGTCCTGCTCATTTCAAACCAGACATCAGAAACCCCAATTTGAAGATTAGAACACAGAGAATCATGAAGCTTCTTGAAGCACCAGTTAACTCAATGTGAAGACAGTTTCTCTCACAGAAATATGAATTGTCCCATGCTTTTAACGGTTTATGTTTTCTTCTCATCATCATTCTTCTTCTTCTTCTTCTTCTTCTTCTTCTTCTTCTTCTTCTTCTTCTTCTTCTTCTTCTTCTTCTTCTTCTTCTTCTTCTTCTTCTTCTTCTTCTTTATTTTAGTGTATTCGATATTTACTTTTATCCTTCATTTCAGCTTAGTCCACTAACTAATTTGTTCCAAGTAATTCCAATCTCCTCCTTTGTACTCTATTTTATTTTTATTTATTTTTGAATTTGTGAGATTGTATTTCTCTTTTGGGACTAATTGTGGTCGTGGCATTAAATTTTTGTTCTTTCAGTAAAGTTCATCTGTATGTGTTTAATATATTCTTGAATGTTAGGGTTTGATGTGTTTTTTGGTGGAAAAAAGGGATTGCGTTCTTGAATGCAAGGGTTTGATGTGTTTTTAATGCAGACAAAATTGAGAAATTGATGGATATTAATATAGGAACTTAGATAAACAAAATTGAATTTGATTACTGATTTTTTGAGTATGTGATTTTGTCATGTTTGTCTTTCTAAGCTAGGTGATAAGATCCCAGACTCCTTAACTAGAGCTCATTGTATGTTTATATCTGTTTTATTCTATTAGAAGATAGGTATATCTGTTTTAGGATTAATTGTATGTAAAAAAGATCCAAAAATACAAAAATCGATAAATATTTTGGGATTATACATCTGGATTATTTTTGTAATTTATGTTTTGTGTTTACTTTGGTTTGTGATTTGATTTATTTTGGGAGTAAATTTATATTGAAAATGCTAATATCTAAAACCGTTGAATAGGCTTTCTAGCCCATTTGTAATAATGAAATAATGGAATTTGATTTTAGCTTTATTGATGCCGATTTGTGCCTTTTGAATTTTATTCTTATGTGTGTGTCTGTATATTTGTATTTCTCGATTGTGCTTTATTTGACTAACCTTGAACTGAAATTGCATTTTGGTAAAATCTTGATAACTTGAAGCATAAATTGTGGACTTATTTATTTACTTCTTGAATATTGAATAGAAAGCTTGAATTTTTTTTCTGAAATTCGGAGCAGTTTCTCGATTATTTTATCCACTTTGGATACCCTTTTGCCCGGAATTCTTCAAATTCATGTTCTAAATAACACGTATAGTGAGGTATGTTAAACAAACCAGATGCCTGGCTGAGGTTTTTCAGGGTTTCACTTGAGGATCATTAATTTATTTTAATATTTAATTTCTTATTTGTTGGTTCATTAATTTCTTCTTTAATGTGTTTATGGTATTTACTTCAAGCCTTCAACTACATATAATACTTCAAAATTTATTTTGAAGTATTTCTTTATTTAAAGTACAAAGTGCTTGAGATCACTTGACATTATCAATGAATTCTCATGTCTTTACTTGGTGTCTAACTTGATTGAAAGTTTCTTAGTGGAAAAATACTTGGTCCTATTCTATGAAAGTGTTAAAATGAATAACATGACATATTGCGTGCATAGATCTTACAGACTGATCTAATTTGGTCCTTGGAGTAGGTGTTTTATCAAATCTTTAGTCTGAATTCAACGTACTTTGATTCATCTATAATTACTTAGTAGTGTCTTTGGTCATTTTATTTAATGTCGATGTGTTTTTAGATATTTTTTTGTTCTTTTTTATTTGATGCAATGATTTTATTCAATCTTATATCGTTGTACTTGGGAGAAAGTAATGATGGCCATATGAAACTGTTGTTGATCTTCATTGTTGATTGGATTTAGGTTTTAAGTATTTTTTTCCCTTCTATTTATTGTAGTATTTCAGAAAGCAATAGATGAGAGTTTGTCAGTTGACATGGGCAGTCATTCAGTGTTCAGTGAAAAAGTTACTTTTACAAGAAACCTACAAGAGTTTTAAACTTTGTACTTTGTTTTTGTTGTCATTATTGTGTTGTTTGTCGGTTGTTGAAAATCATTTTTCTCAGACACATGCATTCGTCCTTTGCAGGTACATCAAATGGCAGTTGGATTGTTGTGTAATTAACCCATTTAGCAACATATTCCCTATACTGGATTATTTGACAATCCAACAGATCCTAATTGGCTTTGAAACTCTCAAGACTTAAGGATGTTCTAAAATCAGGGCCCCCCATTTTTTCAAGGTCAGTTTTCATAAATTTCATTATTCTTATGATGGTGTAGAGTATATTAAATGGAAAGAGTCTATGTATGTTTTGTTTGCTACGATTGAATGTTAGTTGAATCTATATGAAGCATGTATTATGCATTTGTACCATATCTGATTAAAAGAAAATGTACTTATTAGCTTATGTTATGAGACCAATAGTCCTCCTATCTTGTGATATTCTATGATTTTTGACAACAACAAGATTTTCTTGAACATGTAGGGTTTAATAAGAAATGTTTGTTTTTGTAATAACAGTAGAAAGCTCTATTAAAACCCAAAAGCTCTATTATGAATTTCAGTTACAGTTGAACCTCATCATATTGCAGGTTGATCTCTTTCATTATCCCTATTTGGAGCAAAGGCTAGCAAAAGCAAAGTTGTCTCTACCAAATATAGTGAAACCTCAAGTCGCCTGTGGCGTTGCTGGGCAATATCAAAAAAATCACTATTGTATTCTATTTATATTCTGTTGTGTCATATACTCAGAGTAAATTGTTACTTTTGGTTCTCAAGCAGCATTCATGAAGAGCTATTTAGAAGTTCTGATTGCTGTTATTTAGTGTTTTCCAACTTAATAATATTAACCTCCCATTACGTAATAGAAATATACACAAACCTCCTATTTAGAGTTTTCTAAATTAATTATATTAACCTACCATTACGTAATAAAAATCTACACAAACCTCCTATGGCAGACATTTTCTTTACCAAATATACTATAAATTATATAAACAATCACACAAACTCTAAATAGCTAACATTATTAACACAATCTAAGTAATCTTATAAATATCATAGTATCCATATACATATAAATGTTTATATATATATATATATATATATATATATATATATATATATATATATATATATATATATATATATATTCCATTATTAAAATACTATAAGTCTCACAAACTTTTGTAGTCTTAGAAATAGTTTTTTAATTATTATAATCTTCCCTTTATCCCCAATCGAAAAAATAGGAGTTTACAATTTGAGTTTGTTCAAATTGTTATTATTACATGAGTTTGGGTTTAAGGCATGACTTAGAATCATTATTTTTCAATTTTTATATATTTAAATTAATAGTCATAATTGCTATGGTCTCACATCTTTTTTTATATTTTATTGCAGGTCGGATAATAGCGTGTGAATATTTTGTACAACTAGGTATTTTATAATTTGTAAAATATATTTCAACAAATAGCAATATTCCTTTTTTTCTTTTTGACATTAATAATCACTTTTTGAAATTATTTATTTTTATAAATTTTTTGTTTTTATACCTTTCTTATTTATGCCCGTGTAATCGCGGGTGTCTACACTAAGTAGTATTTAGATCATTATACGATGTGTTTTTATTTGGTTCATTTACATTTCAACAATCTTAGTTTGTTTGCATATTGATCGGCTTTATGATATGTGAATTTATTCCTCTTTAATAATAAAATTCTATGATAAAGTGTTTGAAAACATCAGGTTTTATTCTTTTTCTAATTTATTAAATAACAAAAACCTTGGCTCTATGATGTGATAGGTGTTATTGTATATGTTCTCTTTTTCCCAACAAGGAAAATGAAAAGTAATTAATAGAAATGACTTTTCCTTATTAATTTTGTCCAGTGTTTTTAGCAAAAGAATAACTTTATACAATGTGGTAATTTTATATTCATGCTGGTATTTATGGTAAGCGATCTCATTTCTTGGAAGGAGCATTCTTTCTAAGAGGTGGACGAGCTGGTTTATAGAGTAGCGACCTGAAGTATGAGGGGGAGCTCTCATATAGGGTGGCGACCTCTTATGGTTTATTAGCTCGGCGTTATCTAGTAGCTCGGTAGTGCGCTTTGTAAATATTAGGTCCGAATGGGCTAATATGGATGGTATTGTGGGGTCCCGACGAATTATATTAAAATAATCCCAGGCCCAGGCCTATTCTGGTAATTCAAGCGAGAGATTTATTATTTATGGGAACTTAGCATATAGGAGAAATCCTAATTCTAAGTCGGTCACGGTATTTATGGAATTATACTGGGAGAAGGTAACCCTGGCTTGGATAACACTTCTCTTGTCTATATAAAGGGATTCACGTCTCACTTTTATAAATGGGTTCACACCTCACCCGCCGGGGCTATCCACCGCCTTGGTGTTAGGTGTTGTTTTGCAGGATCTATTAGGTCGCCAGGAGATTCTTGGAGATTAATCAGGCCGCTGCGGCATAATTTGAAGATATTCAGGTTTCTAATCTCTTATTTGAGGTTAGTACCCCTGTTCTTGGTAACCAATCTTTTTGGTTTTATAAAGTGGAACCGTCTGTGGGAAAGAGGGACATCGAGTTCTTGAGAAAAAGACGTGAGAAAATCCGCAAGCGCAATATGAAGGAAAGAAATATACTACCCAAGGTTTTGGATTTTGGTCCTGGATCAAGAAAGTCAAAGAAAAAGAACAAGACGGGGGAGATCGATAAAGGAGAACAAACGAAAGATGGTCTAACGCCTCCACTGGTGCCTCCCCCAGGAGGACCGACAATTCAGTATTTGGCCGGAACACCGCTGCCCTCGCCAAAAACACAGAACGAAAAGGGACCTGAAGGAGAAGAGCAAGTAAGAACACCAGAAGTTATTGCACAAAAACCAGTCTACATAGGGACAAAGGAGTGGAAAGAGTTACCCAAAGATAAGCCTTGTCAAATCAATAGAGGATTCTTGGAAGGGCTTATGGATTTTATACCTCCAGAAAAACAGAAGGGTCTGAGCAAATACCCGGCGGGTAAGTTAGATGAAGTAAAGGAAAAATATAGATCGGATGGTGGGCTTGAGGAAAAAACGGTAACAAGAAAATCAAAACAAAGTGGAGGATCTTTGTCATGGAGGTCGTTTAACGGGAAAAAGGGAAGCTTGAGCAAGCGGAAATATGTGGATCTTTTTAGTTCTACCTCATCTTCAAAATCCCATGCTATCAAGTATAAATACAAGAGAGCGAGGAAGTTGAAAGTAGGGCAGAGATAGTATAAACATCAAGGTCGGCGGTATAACAAGCATACCAGTGAAAGTGGAACGAAGACCTCGAGCACGAATGGTGAATCCAGGAAAAAATCTAAAATAAGTCGAGGCCGGTATCATGAGGAGAAAGGAGAGAATGAAGTCAGACTAAGGGATAAAGCATTAAGAGATATGCAGGAATCATTGTTAGCCTTGCAAAAAGTAGGTGGCCGGAGAAAAGCTTTACGAGGAGAAAGGACATCCTTTTTTGGAAGATATATTACGGGCTGTGCTACCTAAGGGGTGTAAAACGTTAGAGTTTCATTATCGTGGGGCGACGGATCCAGTAGAGCACGTACAACTTTTTGAGAATGAGATGATTTTACACGGATACACGGATGATGTGGCATGCCGGGCCTTTGTATTTACCTTGAAGGGAATCGCCCAAAGCTGGTTTCATCAATTGGCGAAAGGAAAAATTACTAGCTTTCGGGTGATGCGAGCAGCCTTTTTGAAGTAATTCTCCAGCGTAAAGCAAAATGCAAAGACTACACAGTCACTCTTTACAATGGTGCAGCGACCAGATGAAAGTTTGAAACAGTATATCAACAGGTTCACTAGTACTACGCTGGAGGTACCCACTGCTACAGATGAAATGAAGGCAGGGGCATTACACCAGGGACTGAGGAGAGAGGATTTACGTAAATATTTGGTTAAGAAAGTGGCGCGGACATACAATGAGGTTTTGGAGAGGTGTAACAAATATATACAGGTAGAAGAAGCTAAGGAGGAGCATCGTATGCAATTTGGTGGGGAGGTCGCAGAGACCGGAGGCACTATATCGAGGAGGGAAATCAGAAGGGAGCCCAGAGAGATAGTATGCGGGATCCTAACCCTGGGTCCTGAGGCCAGAGTAAAGCCTGAGTTAGATATGAGAAACTGAAGGGACGAGGATTTTACACCATTGATCTATACACGGGCTAAGGTGTTCACTATCATGGAGCGCCTGATACCTAATGACATAAAATTACCAGAGACTCGCACGCAGCTTCCTACTAATCCCAAATCAGATTTCTTTTGCATGTTTCATAATAACTATGGTCATTCCACGGAGAAATGCAGACATCTTAAAGAGGAAATCGAAAGACTTATAAAGGCTGCACATTAGAAAAGAAGTCATATGCAAAGATAGAGAGCCGAGGGAGCCAAGGAAAAATTGCCCCACCACCACTGAGAGATCCGCCTCAAAACAAGGCTGATAGGCATCCACAACAAGGAAACCCAAGAAAAGATATGCCAAGAAGGAATAAGGGGAGAATACACATGATTTTCGGAGGGCCCACGTATGGTGATACTAATAGTGCACGGAAGAAACACGTTAAATCGGCTCTGCCTGGGACATGGAAGGTCTCTAGTATAAGTAGGCAAATAAAAAAAACAGCACCGGTCATCTCTTTCGGCCCGGACGTGCGACGCGGGCTGTAGGAGGATCATAATGATGGGCTGGTAATTGAAGCCGAGGTGGCAGGATATGAGGTCGGGAGAATTTTTGTGGATAACAGAAGTTCCATTAATATAATATATACGGATTGCCATGAACAAATGAAATAGGAGGCAAGTGTGCAACCTGTGAATACGCCCATATACGCGTTCAATGGGGGAACACGTGATTAAGTATGGAGAGCTAACGCTTTTAGCTGTGTTAGGAATTATAAGAAAATAAAATTTTGAAATTTTTGATAGTTCGTGGGAGGTCAGAGTATAATGCAATATTAGTGCGACTTGATCTCAACGCATTTCAGGCGGTAACATCTACGTATTAAATGAGTATCAAATACCCGTTCAGAGATAAAGTGGGAGAGGTTGTCTCCGAGCAGCAGGTCGCCAGGTCGTGTTACCAGATGACAGTAAGAAAAGGCCTGAGTGAGAACAAGCGAGAGAGGGGTGAAGAAGTGTTGTAGGGTATACTCATCTCAAAGAAGATGAAAGAACAAGAGAATTCTGATCGGCCACATGAGGAGTTTATGGAGATTTCACTGGAGGAAGGTCGCCTAGAGTACACTACAAAAATTGAAACCTTGATGGCAGAAACATTGAAAGAAGAGATGATAAAATTATTGAGGGAATTTTGGACTGTTTTCGCCTTTGGGGATGGAGAATTGACAGGGGTATCCCCGGAGGTCGCGCAACATCATCTAAATGCAGATCCAGAGGCGAGATCGGTTAAGCAAAAGAGAAGGCATTTCGGGCCTGAACTGGACAAAATAATTGAGGAGGAGGTGCAGAAACTATTAATGGCAGGCCACATTCGGGAAATCCAATTTCCAGAATACTTATCTAATGTTGTGATGGTACCTAAACCGTTACAGAAGTGGAGGATGTGTGTGGATTTTCGGGACCTAAACAAAGCATGCCCAAAGGATCATTATCCTCTGTCACGAATAGACCAGCTGGTGGATTTAACCTCGGGGTGCGAGCTCTTAAGAATGATGGATGCTTCACAAGGTTATCACCAAATACCATTGACAGAGGAGGATCAACCTAAGGTGAGTTTTGTCACCTCAACGAGAACGTACTGTTTTGTATCTATGCCTTTTCGCTTGAAAAATGCAGGGGTGACCTATGAAAAGCTGGTAGATAAGATGTTCAAGGATCTGTTGGGGTCCACAATGGAGGTGTACATCGATGATATATTAGTAAAGAGGAAAAAAGCAGAGTCCCATGTGGAGGACTTAAGAAAAACTTTTGTTATACTTAGACAGTATGGGAGCTTCATCCAAAGAAGTGTGCGTTCAGCGTGCGATCGGGGAAATTTTTGGGATATATGGTAATGGAGAGAGGGATTGAAGTTAACCCTAGAACATGCGGGCTGTTTTCGAGATGCCACATCCTCGAATGGTGCGTGACGTACAGGTGCTCACAGGTCGGATTGCAGGCCTTAATCATTTTATTTCCAGGTTGGCAGAGATGGGTGTCCCCTTTTTCAGGGCACTCAGAAAAGGGTCCAAGTTTGAATGGACCAAGGAAGCGGCCGAAGAGTTTGATAAGCTAAAAGAATACTTAGCGGAGATACTGCTATTAACTAAGCCGATGCCAGGGGAAGACGTGATCTTGTATGTATCGGTCGGGGAGGTCGCAGTAAGTTTGGTGCTCATAAGGGAAGCGACAGGTATTCAAAAACCTATTTATTATATTAGCAGGATGCTGCGGGGTGCTGAGTTGAATTATTCCGAACTGGAAAAGGGAGGTCTTACACTAATTTGTACAGGTTCTAACCTGGGTACGTACTAACCTGGCCCTCAAGAAAGTTCTAAGTAATCCTAACGTGTCAGGAAAGCTGGTGAAGTGGGCGGTGGAATTGAGTGACTATGACATGGTATACGAACCTCAGGCGGCCATCAAAGCACAAGTATCGGCGGATTTCCAGCAGGAGATGGTTCGCCCATCTGAACCAGGTGGCGAGACAAAGGTATGATTATTACATACTGATGGATCTACGATGATATCAGGAGCAAGACTGGGAATTGTGGTGACCAGTCGGGAAGGTGAAAATTTTGAATTTGCAATCAAACTGGGATACAAGGCGTCTAATAATGAAGCCGAGTATGAGACGGTGTTGCTGGGTTTGAAAATGGCAAGCGATCTGGGAACAAGGAAGGTATGGGCATATACATACTCCCGATTTGTAGCCCGTTAGTTTGATGGGTCTTTTGAGGAAAAAGAAGAACGTATGCTGGTGTACTTAAACAAGTTACGAGAGGAAGTGGTGCGCTTTGAGGAATTTAAACTAGAGCATTTGCCGCGGGCTGATAATACTCGGGCTGATCAGCTCGCTCGGATTGCAGGTGCTCTAGGGACTTGTGATACCAGGAAAATTACGCTAATGGAATTAAGCCATAGTAGTGTGGATAAAGCAAGAGAAGTAATGGAGCTAGAAATACAAGATGATTGGAGTGCACCTATCTAGGAGGTTCTCATTAAGGCAAAGGAAGGTGAAATACAGTTGTCAGCCAAGGAAGCTAAAATAGCAGCTCGGTTTTATGTTATGAATGAATATTTATACAAGAGGTCGCATTTTGGACCTTTTTTGAAATGCTTGGACAAAGAGCAGGGATTGGAGGTGTTAAAAGAAATACATGAGGGGTACTAGGGTGGTCATTCGAAAAGTAGGGTGCTAGTTGGGATAATGCTGCGAGCTGGTTTCTTTTGGCTAGAAATGCAAGGTATGGCTGGCGACCTGGTTAGAATTTGTAAAAAGTGTCAGATGCACGCTCCGGTCATCCATATACCGGCTGAAGACATGATGGTTATGAGTTCGCCGTGTCCTTTTGCACAGTGGGGAATCGATATTGTGGGTCGTTTTCCTAAAACACCAGGCAATAAACAAAATCTGGTGGTGGCAGTTGATTATTATACAAAGTGGGTGGAAGCTGAGGCGGTCACGGGCATAAGTGAGCAGGACATAATGGATTTCATTTTTAATAATATTTTTTGCAGGTTTGGTGTCCCACGAGTGTTGGTTTCGGATAATGGAACCCAGTTCAATGGGCAGAGAATTCAAGATTGGTATAAAGAGATGGGGATGAAGCAACATTTTGCTTCTGTAGCGCATCCCCAGGCTAATGAACAAGTTGAGGTTACTAATCGTATTATTGTGCAGGGAATTAAGCTGGGGATGGAAAAAGCAGGAGGGCTTTGGGAGGAAGAGCTCACGTCAGTTTTATGGGCTTACCGAAGGACTCCTCGAACCTCTACAGGGGAGTAGCCATTTAGCTTGGTTTATGGTATGGAAGCTATTATTCCAGCTGAAATAGTGGGGGTTCACAACGCTTATCAATGTTTAATGTGGAGGAGAATGAAAGGCTGGCAAGAGGAGTAATTGAAACGATCGATAAAATACGAGATAAGGCTGCGGCCCGAGTAGAACGTTATAAACAAAAGATGCAGGCCGCTTTCAATAAACGTGTAAAGCATCGATATTTTCAAGTTGGTGACCTAGTATGGAGGTGGGCTGATGTACTACATTATACTAGGAAGCTGGATCCGAATTGGATTGGGCCGTTCAAAGTGATCAAAGTGTTGCATGGAGGAGCATATATAATCAAAAATGCTCAAGGAAAAGATCTACCTCGAAGCTGGAATGTTTGTCATCTAAAGAAATATTATGCCTGAATGGCTGGTCTATGATGTGGACATGTGTTGATTTTTATAAACCGATGCTTGTCTAGGTCGGCTGCTAAATTATTACCCTCAGGGCGGAGTTTGATTTGTTGATGCACCCTTATGGGCGGATAGTTGTTTTAGTACCCTTCCGGGCAGATATCTTTTGTTATGATACCCTTAGGGGTGGATATTTCATTATTACCCTCGGGGGCAGATATCTATTATTGTACCCTTCGGGATGGATACCTTCTGGAAATATTTAATAAATAATGGAAGTTTGGAGAACATCCTATGGATTTTTGTGGTTTTTATGAATGGTTGGGTAATGTGATTTTAAGTATGTTTGATTTACATGCTTGAGCTCACGCTTCAAGAGGGATATGTTTGACTTGCATATACTTCTCAGATTATTGTACTTTTGTGTGTGTGTGTGTGCTGATTTTTGTGAAAAAACATATTTGATTCATATGTTCTTTTATGTGAGTTCGGTTTAGCTTCTCTTGACTGTTTTATACAACTTATGATTTCCTGGGTTTTTGTGGTTTTCGATATGAACATGTTTTATGTACATGTTCTAAATGGACTATATTGAGTTTGCGATTTTATTCATGAAGGTTTGAATTGCAGGTTACGATTATCCTACTTGGAAAATTATGTGGAGGTTGGGTTACTGAAACATGTTATTTTTGAGTTTGACTCACATATTTGAAACATAAATTTGTTATGGTAGGTTGATGTATGATAAGCATGGAAAACAGAATTGTTCACACATAAACATAACTGTTCATACATAGCCATGAGGAAAAATTATGAGTTTAAATTACAATGTCAAGCATTACTACAGCCAGGGACAAAATCTTCTAGAGGTGCGTCCAGCTCAGCAACCAGCTTGGCGGATAGGACAGCACGAGCTTGGCATGATAGCCACCATTGGGCGTCTTTCGGATGCTTCATGTCGCCCTTCCAGAAAGAAAACGAAGGGAGGTTGTTTATGATGGCTTTGACGTCGGGGTTGTATGAGACGCTCATGCCCGCGAGCTGGGTCTTGATTACCTCCACAGCTTTGTAGACCCACTCCCTACTGCCTCTGGCTCTCTTGCCGAAATATAGGGATGTATTCTTGTAGGACTGCAACAGTTCCTCCCAATAGGCATCCATAAACCTCTTTCCCACCTCGCTCGTCAAGAAGGTGCGGCGGCCTTCAACGACGCCTTGTGCATGGGATATATGCGCTACCTCTTCTAATTTCTGGATTTGGCCTTTGAATTCGCTGGATGCTCGATCCACCTCGTCCTTCACGCTCTCCACCTGGCTCTTCAACATGTTTATCTCCTCCTCACGAGCTGCCAGCTAGCTGCTGACGAACTTTATCCAGATCTCCTTGTGACAAGGATAATTGCTGAGTTTGTTGTTCTGCCTGGACGGTTAGCTCATCGCAAGTCTTCTGGAGGTCGCTCTTAGTGGATCGAGCCAGCAGATGTGTGGAAAGATTGTCAAGCAGGGGCTTCATCTGCGATTGAGGATTGTTATAAGTAAATAGTTACTTGTTTTGAAAGAGGACTGAGTTTGAGCAAGATTACCTGGGCTAGGGTGCGTTTCTGGAGGAGTGCCGAGATTTTCCCTGCATTGTCGCACCGTGCTAGCTCCTTTTCCAATTTAGAGGATCTCGAGGATGGGGCTCCGTGAGTTTCTCGGAGGTGTCGGCGTTTTGGAGCCGGAGGTGTTTGTTGGGGAGAGGTGGGACCTGTACTGGTCCGCTTCCCTTTGAAAAGAATGGAGGCAAGGGGAAGGTGCTTGAAGTGTAGTTTTTCGTGGTTTTGGAAATTAAAGTTTCATGGTTTGGTATTTGATAGGGCCGTATTGGTCAGGCCTGGATTGAGGTAGACCTGGAATCGATAGTAGATAGGAGGGGTCGAATTGGCGTAAAGCAAGAGTGGCCAAAAGCCCTTCCTGAGAAAATGGCCTTTGAGCCAGACCTGCTCGAGGTTGGAACTAAAAAGACAAGTAGGGACCACTTGTCAGAATCCGCTAACTGAATCAGCCCCTAATTCAGGGACTATGTTCCCGAGATCCCGGAAAAGACGTCCCACCACCAGGGAGAGCCCGTATATGTGCCTGACAGACCTGGAATAAAAGAGGAAATGACATCAATAACAATCAGAGCCGGAATGGGTCTAAACAGACCTGGCAACCAGCTTGCCTGAGAGGGAACAAGTGGGAACACTTGTTCCGAATATGTTTCATAAAATGGCCCATGATTTGCGGCATGTGTTCCCGAGATCCCGCTGGGGTCCCCACTAGGATAAGATATAAATACCCTAACTTGGGGACAGTGAGAGGTATGTTTATACAAGCATTCCTTCTTATTTTTCTGGAAAACACCTCATCGCTTACTAACTTAGGCATCGGAGAGGTTTCCGCCGGAAAACCACCGGTGGTCCTTTCTAACCTGTATTTGTGGTGTAGGTTTTGGAAGCTCTTGTGTGCCCAGATCTTATTCGGGTGGCTCACTTTTTCAGGCCGAATCAATTGGCGCCGTCTGTGGGAAATCGATCGAGCTAAGGCCTGAGGATGACTTCAGATGGTTGGAAGCGAAATCTGATAGGGGAGTTGGGTGGCACTCCGAGTTCCGCCGTGCATACTCATGCACAACAGGCACCAGAATCATCATCGATACCAGATACAACGGGATCGGCCATGGCAGCTCCGCCGGGTTCCACGCCACCGCCTCCGAGGGAACCTGACGTGGGTGGGGGTGTCTCTCTCAATGAGTCACTTCTGACACAGTTGTCAGAATTGATTGGCAAGGCTGTGGAGGCGGCGGTCGAGAAAAAATTTGCGGAAATGACATAGCCTCCGGCTAATACACTGCCGACGCGGGCAGCCCTGGTAACAGAAATAGAGCCGCTGTACGTTCGGCGTATGGAGCGAGTCCACCAGCCGGATATAGAAGAGCATCTTGCCACAATTGACGGTGACACGGCCAGCCAGGCTAATCCTGGCCTGGTCGAACAGATGCAGAGCCTGCAGAAAGAGGTTCGTGAATTTAGGAAAAAGATGGTGGGTGCAGCTGTACCACCGGCACGGCAAGGCACCCCGTTTACGGAGGAGGTCATGTGCGATGATGTCCCACGGTCTTATCGATCCTTGGGTTTTGAATATAACGGGACGACGGATCCAGCAGACCACCTCAACCGTTTTGAGATAGCAGCGGCGTTGCACAAGTTTTCCGATTCGGTTATGTGTCGGGTCTTTCCAATAACCTTTACCAAATCGGCACAGCTCTGGTTCAGCCAATTGCCGCCAAGATCTATCAGCAACTTTGACGAATTTAGCTCGGCCTTCCTACATCAATTCACGAGTTGTAGGAAGTATCAGAAAATGCCGCTCGAGCTCTTTAGTTTAAAGCAGATCGATTTAATTGAAGGATTCTATGTGTTTCAAACTTGGAAATAAAAGGAAAATGAAAATAAAACAATTAAAATAGCTAAACTATCCTAGAAATTGAAATTGCAAGTTGGTCGGATGCCTCGTCGTATGCCTTAACATGAAACTGCAAGCAAATAATGAAAACAAGTAAAAACAAGCATTGTTTCACCAAGTACAAGCATGCAAGCACAAGGTACAACTATGCATAAAATCCTAAATAATGCAAATTAACATAAATTGAAAGCATGAATGGAAAGATCAAAGCGAGGTCTCAATTCAGACAGATCTGGCCTGGGCTTCTTCACGGCTGCCCTGTCTTCCCTATCATACCATTCCCGCTTCTTTTCCCCTTTGTCCTTAATTTTCAAGGCCTTTTCCAGGTGGATATATTTCTCAGCTCTTTCCAAGAGCTCTCTAAATTTCAGAGCTAGTTTGACAACCAGCGATTGAAAGAACTCACCCCTCCGAAGGCCTTTTGCCAGGGCATTCACCAACAGCTCTTCCGATGCAGACGACACTTCAATTTTTGCAGTGGTAAAACAATTGATATAGGCACGCAGACTCTCACCCTCTTTCTGCTTAAGGCTGAATAGCTCTAGTGGCATCTTCTGGTATTTCCTGCAACTTGTAAACTGGTGCAGTAAGGCCGAGCTGAATTCATCAAAATTGCTAAAAGATCAAGGCGGCAATTGGCTAAACCAAAGCTGTGCTGATTTTGTGAAGGTCATCGGAAAGACCAGGCACATGAGAACTTATGCAGAGCCGCCGCGATCTCAAAGCAGCTGAGATGGTCCCACGGATCCGTGGTCCCACCATACTCGAAGCCTAGAGAACGATATGAGATCGGCACATCATCACGCATGACCTCCTCCGTGTATGGAGTACCCCGTCGTGCTGGCACTGCACCAGTATTCGTCAGTTTCTTTTTGAACTCCCGCACCTCCTTCTGCAGGCTCTGCATCTGCTCAGCCAGACCTGGATTACTCTGGCTTGAGGTCTCGCTATCCGAAGTAGAGAAATGCTCCTCTCTGTCCTGAAGGGGAGTCCGATCAGCACGCTGGCTGCGTAACGGCTCCGTCTCCGTTACCAGAGAAGTTATTATCGGCTGTGCGTTGGACAGCGGCGGTGTCATTTCTGCGAACTTCTTTTCAACTGCTGCCTCCATAGCTTTGCCTATGAAATCCGATAGCTGCGTAAGGAGTGATTCATTGAACAATCCACCGGCGGCAGGTGTTGATCCGCCAGAAGGGGGCGGTACGGTGCCTGATCTCACTGCCACTGACGGGTCTGCTCCTTCGGGCCTGTCGTGGACGTTTCTGCTGACCGTGGCATACCCCACGGCGCGGCGGATCTGGGAGTTCCGCCGAGCTCTCCCACCAAGTTTCTTCATAAACTGTCAGAAGCTATCGAAAACCCTCACGTCTTAGCTTGATCGCCTTCCCATAGACGGCGCCAATTATTTCGACCCAAAATATTACCGACGTCCAGAATAACGCCTGGAACCTTGAACACCTTCTTGACCTGTACAAGAAACACGTTAGAAAGGACCACCCGTGGTTTTCCGGTGGAAACCTCTCCGATGCTTAAGTTAGTAAAGCGTATGAGGTTTCTCTTAGCAAGCAAAGAAGGAATGCACAAAGAATGACATACCTCTCTCAGCCTTGGGGCTGAGATATTTATAGCTTTCTCCCTAGTGTGGACCCTAGCCGGGATCTCAGGGGCACATGCCGCGAATCAGGGATTGTTATGCAACTAATTCTGACAAGTGGTCCCACTTGTCTCCTTGGTGGAGATCAAAAAGTCAGGTCTACCCTGATTCTATTCTCCTTTTCTGTCAACAGTTCTGATGCCAATTCTACCTCAACACTATTTTCCAGAGGTCATCTTCCAGGTCATCTCTGTCAGGCCAAGAAATTTCTTGAACCCTGGCTATCTTTGTCAGCTCGGGCTGAGAGAGTCTAATTGGTTCTTTCTTCAAGACCAGCCTGACCATGCCTCCTTTTGGTTGCTTTGGATCAGGCTCACAGTTATGACCCACCTCGAGCCGATCTTTCGACGACTCTTAGGCATTTTCTCCAGAAGTCAATCCATCATAATCTTTTCCAAGGAGGAGATCAAGTCTTGCTTTGATAGGAAGACCTGACTAAAATTACAAGTTACTCCTGGTCTAACCACTCCGGCGAGTTTCTCCATTTCAAATTTTCTTCGTCCAGCTTCGATTTGTTCCATAACCAGGTACTTCCTTATTTCTTCTCACATCCTTAGTTATGTCGACTCCTTCATCTTCTAACTCGGATGTGGGGACTTCGTCGGAGCATCCGAAGAATTCTACTTCCTCCATAGATTTATCTTTGTCTGAGTCACCCCCGGTGGCTCCTCCGGCAGAGGTTCCGTCGGCTTTCCCTTACCTCCCCGGTGACAATGTCTCTTCAATAGTGAGTAACCAAACCCTTAAGGAGATACGCACTTCCTGCGATATTTCCGATGCATTCACCTTTACCAGTCTGGCACCGGACGAGAGAGCTCCATCGCCTCCCCCCACCATCTAACTTTCTACGTGGACCAATTCCACGCCGGCCTGAGTTTACCCGTTCACCCTTTCATTCTAGCCGTCTCCCGGATGTACCAGATTCCGGTATGCCAGTTCCTGCCTAACGCCTTCCGGGTTATGGCGGGCTTCCACCTGGCGGTGCAATTTTCCGGGATAACTCCCACAGCCCAACTTTTCTACTCTCTATTCCTAGCCAAAAGTGCTTCTGGCTTTTTCAACTATCTTCCGCCAGACAAGACGTCCACTTCCTGACAGGCCTGCCTATTTCTCACAAGGCCTGGAGAAAGAAGTTCTTCTACGTCCAGTGTTCTGGGGATTGGGGCTTCTCTATTGCCCCCATAAGCGTTTTACCTGCACAGGCACCCTTATCCCGGGGTGAGAGACCATCTCACGTAGCCAAGAAAATTGCTACCCTTAACTCCACACCTCTGAATATATCCACAGTCCTTAACCCGACCTCATTTCCTTTTTAATTTCTCAAAAACAGAGCGGACCTCTGCCTCCTCACATTGGTATACTCTAGCACTGTCAGTTCACCTCTTTTTTGTCAATTGTTGATATTTATCATTTATAACTCCATGTATTATTATTTTTTTTTCTTATTTCAGTAAATATGTTGCAAGCGCGTCTAGCCGCCAAAGCGAAGAAAGCTGCAGTAGGGGGTCGAAAGAGCCCTCTAGGAGAGTCTTCTAGAGATTCTCCCACATCAGACGAGGTTACTTTGGCAGTACCTCATGCGAGTCAGCCCTAAGAGCAAACCCAAATAGCTCCATCTTCCATTGCTCCTCCCGGTACCATGCAGAGGAACCCAGAGGTGGCGAGGGGAGTTACCCCTAAGTCGGCAGCTCCGAGCAGAACAATCCTATCTTCAGGGAGTCCTGAGGAGGAGCAGCAGCTCAATACGTGGAAGCGAAGACGAGCTGAGCCTCAGGTTATCCCTCAAGACCCCCCGTGGCGGTGCTTCAAGTTCCTCCTTATCCCAATCAGGCCTTCTTTAACAGGTCTGTCATGAATTGCCCAGGGGAGGTCGCCAGGAAATACATGATGGGGCTAGCCCCTGCAGCTGATCGCCGTTTCGTGGACAAAATGTCCAACTCGGAGTTGGTGGAGACCTTCTGCCAGGCAGAGGCACAGGTGAGGTTTTTTCCCCTCATTGTATCCTTCTCTTTGCCTAGATTCATGCTCATTCCTTTCTTTTCTTCTTAGGCGGTGGTACTTAGGGCATCCCTGTTGGCCCGGGCCCGCGGTTCTCTGCTGTAGGCAGATCTGAAGAGGGAAGTTGAAGTTCTAAAAAACCAAAAGTAGGACTTGCGGGCTAAGAAAGATGAGGAGATAGAGCTTCTTAAATCAGAGCTGGCTGGAACCAAAGCTGCGCTGTGCGCGTCGCAAGAATCTGAGGGCAGGCGCCATGCCTAGGCCATTCTCCACGAGGAAGAGATCAGAAAACTCAAGGACAAGGGTCGCACCGAGGGGCGGGTAGAAGGAAGGCTCGAATTCCTGAACTCCGAGGAAGGCCTGCGCTTGATCTAACTGACCCGGGCCACCACACGCCGAGATTTCCTGGGGTCAGTCGAGCTCTATGACCTTTTGGTTCCTGAGGCCGAGGCCTTCTTCTTCTTGGGTCTGGATGCTCATGCCAAGTGGGTAGCCGAAAACCCCACTTTGCCCTATGACAGGTCTGCTGCCATCACAGGCGCATCTGAGCCTACATCTTTCACTCACGTTGCTGAGGATGATCATTTGCACCTGCTGGATGTTGCGGCCTTTGCTGACCATATCCGCCAGACCTTCTGCTCTTCTTCCTTAACTTCCTCTCCCCCCCCGATCCATCGTTGGCAATGGTGGTGGCCAGTTCTCCAACTTTTGCCAACCTGGGGGATTTACATGAGTCTACCCAGTTCGCGAGGGATTTTACTGAGGTTCCCCAGACCGAGGATCAAGTCTGAAGAGGGGTCGGCGCAGCTCAGGACGTCCAAATGGCCTTGCTTCTGTTTCCTTTCTGGTTTCATTTTCAAACAGATATGTAGTTGTAGCCTGCGTGGCTGATCTGTTTATTGTTTTATCTAAACTCTTGTATTATATATTTTGATTAATAATAAGTATTTTTGTCTTGTTATGACGATTGGACTTCTAGGGTTTCCTTGTTTTCCGGAAACCCTAGTACTTTTGATTTCCCAGCACGTGACCTTGTTCTCTTTAAATATACGTATATACTCTTCCTTTTTCTCCAATTTTCTACAATGGCGTCTTCTCCTCTCCTTCAAGAACTCGATGCAATAAAGCGCAAGAACATCTCCTTGGTCGTCGAGAAGTTTAAACTTTCCGACCAAGTGTCCTTACTCAAGCAAAAAATTGGTTACCTCTACAGCTTTCTAGAGAAGAAGAGGCATAAAAAGCGCTTTTACAAAAGAGAATGGGCTGAGCTCCGACAAGTTAACCATCAACTGCAAGAGGAGAAGGCAGATCTAATCGATTCTGTGCATCGTCTGACCATCGCCGCCGGCGAAGCTCAGGCGCTTGCCGAGCGATCTGACAAATATCGCCGTTGCTTGCACGAGACGGATCTCGAGCTTTGGCGTGTTTGCCGAGCTCTGGCTGCAGATTAGAGAAATGCTCAGAACTGATCCTTTGTTTTCTTTTCTCTCATTTCCTGCGTTTTGTAATCAAAATTGCCAACCTTCCTAGGAAGGTGTGTGCAAGCTATTTTTGTATATTTCCAATTTCAATGAAATGAAAGTATGTTTTGTTTGAATTTCAGCTCATGCGATTCTAAAAAGTAAGGCTTGAAAAGACCACCAATCCTGGTTTCGTATCAATCATACGCAAAAATTTGCCAGAATCTCATGGTGATCTTAAGTGTTCTTTTAATCGACCCTTTCTATTCATCGTATGCGGATTGTGTTTTGGACTTACCTTCTAGAATACCCAATATTAAACGGGTCTAGCTTGGGATTCAATAAACCAGGGCTAGCCTTTCTCAAGCCTTGAGCTGATGATCAAGTCAGGCACTAACGTGGGATGTCCTGGTGCACCTATTTAAGAAAGTTTAGTATATGCAATAGACAAATTTTCTAAGTACATTCCGGCGTTTCTCATTATCTAGGTCTGGAAAGAAAGGCGTTTGCCTTAAAAACAGAACTGTCCTAAGTTATCAGCCAGGTCAATAAATATGGGGTAGTCACCGCAATCAATCTTGCCCTGATAATCAAGTCTGGAATCGAGGGCATCCGCCCCCAGCCAATCCTGGCTTAAACTATAAATCAAGTCAGGAGATAAAGGGCACCCGCCCATAGCCTATCCTGGCTTAAACTGACGATCAGGTCAGGCAAAATCGAGGGTGCTCGTCCCTTAGAAAATCCTAGGTTAATCTGACAATCAGATCAGGCAAAGTCATGGGCAGCCGCCCTTAGCCAATTCGGGCTTAAATTGATAATCAGGTCAGGCAAAATCGAGGGCATCCACCTTTTAGCCAATCCTGGCTTAAACTGACGATCAGGTCAGGCAAAATCGAGGGCATCCGCCCTTAGCCAATCCTGGCTTAAACTGACAATCAGGTCAGGCAAAATCGAGGGCATCCGACCTTAGCCAATCCTTGCTTAAACTGACAATCAGGTCAGGCAAAATCGAGGGCATCCGCCCTTAGCCAATCCTGGCTTAAACTGACAATCAGGTCAGGAAAGATCAGGGGCATCCGCCATTAGCCAATCCTGTCTTAAACTGACAATCAGGTCAGGAAAAATCAGGGACATCCGCCCTGGCTCAGTTATGGACATGTAAATAATCTGACGAACAAGGATAAACCTGCAATTTGTATTCAATAAAACAAATAAACATCAAAAATTACAACTATGTATAAAATTTTGTCAAATTAGCAATGTTCCAAGCACGAGGGATCTCGGTCCCGCCCAGCTCCTCTAGTTTATAAGCTCCTCCGACCAAGACTTGGGTGACCCGGAGTGGTCCTTGCCACATAGCATCTAGCTTTCCTTTGACCTTTCCCAGGTCGGCTCTTCTGAGGACCAGGTCTCCCACCTGGAAGCATCTCTCTCGGACCGTTTTATTGTAGGCTTCTCTGATGCGCCCTCGCACGTGTTCCATTCTCACCGTTGCCCCATCTCTTTTCTCCTCAATTAAGTCTAATGCATCTTGGATCAGTGCGTCATTCTGGGTTTCATCATAACTCTGCACTCGATGAGTTTCGAAGCTGATCGCTTTAGGAACAACAACGTCCATGCCATATACTAGGCTAAAGGGGGTTTTGCCAGTACTTTCCTTAGGGTTTGTGCGATACGCCCAAAGTTTCGCATTCAGATCTTCTACCCATTTTCCTCCAGATCTCTCCAACCGTGATTTGAGCCCTTGAACAAGAATGATATTAGTCACTTCGACCTGGCCATTTGCTTGTGGGTGATAAACGGATGTGAAATGTTGTTGAATCTTCATCTTGGCACACCAAGCTTTTACTTTGGCTCCCATGAACTGGGTACCATTGTCCGATATCATCACCCTTGGCACACCAAAACGACAGACAATATTCTTCCTGATGAAACCCATCACAGCCTCTTCTGTTATTTTCGCCAGAGCCTCCGCCTCGACCCACTTGCTAAAATAGTCTATGGCTACAATTAGGAACCTTTTTTGAGCTGGGGCCATTGGGAATGGACCAACCAGGTCTATCCCCCATTTCGCAAAAGAACAAGGGGAGCTCATTGTCATCAGTTCTTCCGCTGGTTGGTGAATCAAAGGGGACATCTTCTGGCATTTTTCGCACTTTTTTACGAAAACCTCAGCTTCTCTTCTGAGCGATGGCCAAAAGTAGCCAGCTCTTAATATTTTGCTAGCCAGGGACCTTGCCCCCATATGATTACCACAACAGCCTTCATGAATTTCTCTAAGGACGTGGGTGCCTTCCTCCAAACTCAGACATCGTAATAAGGGTCTCCTAAACCCACGCCGAAATAGAGTCCCTTTAACCAGGCAAAAACGGGCAAATATGATTTTCACTCTAGCTCTTTCTCTCTTGTCTTCCGGCAGCTCTCCTTTTTCTAAGTAAGCAATGATAGGAGAGCGCCAATCGTCCTTTTCAATTACCGTACAGATATGTTCTGTATCGAATTCCGCGTCCGCTCTCAGCAGTGTTACTGTCCTTTCCCAACAATCTACAAGAGATCTAGCTATCTTCGCTAGGTAATCTGCTCTTTCGTTCTTTTCTATAGGGATTTGGTGGACCGTCAAGTCTTTCATATCCCTAGCAAGTTTTCTGAACTTAGTCAAATATCTCTGCATGCTTTCCTCCCTGGTCTCAAATTCGCCACTAATTTATTTGCAGACGAGCTGGGAGTCTACCTTAGCGTTTACTTGCTCTGCACCCAGATCCTTTTCCATCTGCACTCCTCTTAAGAGGGCTTCGTACTCAGCTGCATTATTAGATAATGCATAATTCAAACGTACAGCAAACTCAGTAGACATTCCTGTCGGGTCTATCAAGACGATTCCAGCTCCACAGCCCTGGTTACCGACAGAGCCATCTGTGAAGATTGTCCATTCTTTCAGCTCATCCGGGAGGTAAGCCATCTCTTGCATGAAGTCGGCCAATGCCTGGGCTTTGATTGCTGTTCTGGCCTCGAATGTAACGTCAAATTCACTAAGCTCTATTATCGACTTGACCAACCTTACCGACGCCTCTGGCTTATCCATTATAGCTCCTAGTGGGAGGTTAGTTTGTACAACTATGCTATGAGAGAGGAAGTACGGCCGTAACTTGCGAGCAGTTCCGACCAGATCTAACATCTCCCTTTCTACTTCAACATATCTCTCCTCGGCATCGTGCAAGACCTTACTCCAGTAGTAGACTGGCCGCTGCACTTTGCCCTCTTCCCGAAGCAAAACAGAGCTGACTGCGTGCTGCCCCACATATAGATATAGGATTAAGGGCTCCCCCTGGACAGGCTTTGTAAGCAAAGTCATGCTGGCCAGGTGCTCTTTTAATAATCTAAAGGCTTCCTCACACTCATCGCTCCACTGAAACCTTGCTTTCTTGGGCAAGTCCTGGAAAAATGGTAAGCTCTTCTCTGCTGATCGTGAGACGAACCGACTTAAGGCGTTGATTCATCCCGCTAAGCATTGCATTTCTATAACATTTATGGGCGCTTGCATATCCATAATAGCCCTTATCTTCTCGGGATTAGCCTCGATACCCTTTTCTGTGACCATGTAGCCCAGGAAATTTCCAGCTCTGACCCCAAACATACATTTCTTAGGGTTAAGCTTCAGCCTATACTTTCTTAGAGTATCAAAGGTTTCCCTCAGGTCATCCACATGCGACGTTGCTTTCATGCTCTTGACTAGAATATCGTCCACGTAAACCTCCATATTTCGGACGAGATGGCTCTTGAACATTTTTTCTACCAATCGCTAGTATGTAGCACCCGCGTTCTTAAGCCCAAAAGGCATAACCACATAGCAATACGTCCTTTTCGGGGTTATAAAGCTGACACGCTTCCAATCCTCTTTCACTAACCTGATCTGGTGATACCCTTGCGATGCATCCCTCATACTCAGGAGCTCTCAGCCAGAGGTGGAATCGACGAGCTGGTCAATCCTTGGCAAGGGGTAGTGGTCTTTCGGACAGGCGCGGTTGAGATCACGGAAATCTATACACATCCGCCAATCATCTGTCTTTGGGACCAGAACTGCGTTGGAAAGCCATTTCGGAAATTGTATATCCTAGATATGCCCAGCCTTCAAGAGCTTATCTACCTCTACCTCTATGATGGCCTCCTTTTTTGGCCCAAAATTGTGTTTCTTCTGCTTGACCGGTTTCACCCCCGGACTGATATTAAGGCGTTGTTCGGTGTGCTCTGGGTCGATCCCTACCAGGTCTTGGGGGGACCAAGCAAAAACATCCACGCTTTCTCTTAACAAAGAAACCAGGTCTGTCAAGACCTCCAGGCTGAGAGTCGTGCCTACGCGAAGGACTCGGCTTTCGTCCCCCAGGACTGCCTCCACTAACATCAGCCCTTCCTCTCTTCAGGTCAGGTCTGTCCTTGGTTGCTCCACCCGAGCCCTCTTGCTCTGTCTTTCCTCTTCACTATTTCTTCTAACACACTCAACATATGTCTGCCGTGACGCATACTGATCACCCCTGACCTCGCCTATTCCGTCCTCTGCCGGAAATTTCATTTTCATATGAAAAACTGATATCACGGCCTGGAACTGGCTCAAGGATGGTCGGCCAAGCATAACATTTTAAGAGGATGGCGCATCCTCTACTAGAAAACGTACCGCTCTAGTCACTCTGTATGGCTCTTCGCCCAATGTTACGAGGAGCCTGACCGCTCTTAAAGGATTTAAGGCTCCTCCTGCAAACCCAACCAGAGAGGTGGTCACCTCTTTCAACTCGATATCCAGCTTCAACTTTTGAAAACAATCGTAAAATAGAATGTCAGCAGAACATCCTGTGTCCACAAAAATTCTCCTCACGTTATAATTGGCCATGGTAGCCGTTAAAACTAAGACGTCCATGTGAGGGGCCATAATGCCATCACCATCTTCTGACCCAAAACAAATATTCGGGGTGGAGGCCATTTGTCCCACTTTACGCGATTTCCGAACTAAATCCCCTGCAGCTCTAACGTAGCTATGTTGGGTCTGCTTAGAATGTTCTTCTAACTCTCCACCAGTAATCATCTGGATTTCTCCATGGATGACCTGGGCCTGATTAGTTCGTTTTCCTTCGGAATGACCCCTATCCTGGTCTCTCTTATCCTGCTGAGACCGGTCATAACCCCTATTACCAGGTCTGGCTTCCTCTCTCCTCTTGTGAACATACTCTTTCAAGTGCCCTGCCTGAACCATTCTCTCCAGCTCGTCTTTCAAATGAGTGCATTGATCGGTATCGTGCCCATACTCATTATGACTTCCCTGTTTTTCCTGGGCTCTGCTCGCTTCGTCTACGCTCCGACCCTAATAATTAATTGAAAAACAATATTTCCTTGCCCCTGGAATTATTGAACGTAAATCTGTGCACGAAAGCGACAAAAACAGTCAGAACTTTCCTTCCTAGGCTTCTGCGAGTAGGTCTTGGGCCATTTCATCTCTCGGTGTCTCTCTATTGCCTGTAAAATTCACCCTGCAGAGTTGCCAGAGGGGTATACCTGTCAAAGCGAGGTCTCCCTCCAGACAGATCTGGCCTGGGCTTCTTCACGGTTGCCCTGTCTTCCCTATCATACCTTTCCCGCTTCTTTTCCCCTTCGTCCTTAAATTTCAAGGCCTCTTCCAGGTGGATATATTTCTCAGCTCTTTCCAAGAGCTCTCCAAATTTCAGAGCTGGTTTGACAACCAGCGATTGAAAGAACTCATCCCTCCGAAGGCCTTTTGCCAGGGCGTTCACCAATAGCTCTTCCGATGCGGACGGCACTTCAAGTTTTGCAGTGGTAAAATGATTGATATAGGCACGCAGACTCTCACCCTCTTTCTGCTTAAGGCTGAATAGCTCTAGTGGCATCTTCTGGTATTTCCTGCAACTTGTAAACTGGTGCAGGAAGGCCGAGCTAAATTCATCAAAATTGCTAATAGATCGAGGCGGCAATTGGCTAAACCAAGGATGTGCTAATTTTGTGAAGGTCATCGGAAAGACCCGGCACATAACAGCATCTGAGAACTTATGCAGAGCCACCGCGATCTCAAAGCGGCTGAGATGGTCCCACAGATCCGTGGTCCCACTATACTCGAAGCCTAGAGAACGATATGAGGTCGGCACATCGTCACGCATGACCTCCTCCGGGAATAAAGTACCCTGTCGTGCTGGCACTGCGCCAGTATTCGTCAGTTTCTTTTTGAACTCCCGCACCTCCTTCTGCAGGCTCTGCATCTGCTCAGCCAGACCTGGATTAGTCTGGCATGAGGTCTCGCTATCTGAAGTAGAGAAATGCTCCTCTCTGTCCTGAAGGGGAGTCCGAGTAGAGGTGGTCGAGAAGAGCCCATTGGAGGGTTCGAGTACCCTAAGCCCGGATGTGCACGGTTGTTCGGATGATACGGGGGATTTTGACTAGATGGCCGAGGGAAGGGTGGCCGAGGAACACCGTGACTCGGTTGATAACCTTGGATCCCACAAACATCTTCCGAGTGAGGAGGCACCGGCTTGTAATGGGAAGGTTTCGACGGACAATAAAGCATTTCATGCCCAACCACACCACAAGACAAACAAGGTGGGTCCATGCTCGGGGATGAATACTTGTCCATTTGGACTCTCATTGCATCCATCTCCTTTTTCATCTCGAGCTCTCTCGGGGAGAAAGGCTCATTTACATTGTTGACCTCATTAGCACTTGAGTACGAAGCACGGGAGGACTTTTGTTGAGAATTCTCGGACAAAGAGATGAAAACATTAAGAAGCACGCGTGGAGAATGGATCGTCATATTTCCCCCCGCCGTCGTATCGACCATGTATTGAAATTGGGGGTCCAATGCCTCATAGAAGGTTTGAATTAGAAGCTCCTTGGGTATGCGATGATGCGGACAACTAAGAAGAAGTTCGTTGAATCGAGACCAAGCGGAGTGAAACGGTTCATTATTCATTTGCTTGAATGACATAATCTTTACCCTCATGTCATTTGTTTTCTCCATGGAATAGTAGTGTTTGAAAAAGACCTTTTCGAGCTCGTCCCATGTGCAAATCTTGTTAGGAAGAAGACCCATGAACCACGATAGAGCCTTATCTTTGATGGCATATGCGAAAAAACGGAGTTGAAGATGCTCCAAACTCATCATATTCGGACGGTGAAAACTCGAGACATGCCATAAGTATTGCTTGATGAATTGGAGGGGGTCCTCCTTGGAAAATCCATGAAAAATAGGAAGGCGGGCAAAGTCGAGCGATCGGATATAAATAGCCATCACCGCGGGGGGAAGATATCTACAAGACGAAACATGGGCCCCCACGAAAGCTTGGCTCACCTCCCTCATAGTTTGAACGGGCGGAGTAAGTGGAGCACTCGGATCGTAACCACCAAACAAATCATACTCATCAAGCTCACCCTCTTGCATTCCATGATCATTACCATAACCGGGACCACCACCATAACCATTCGGATCCGCATTCAGTGTCGGATTGAAAGTATGCACGGGTGGAGAACCATACGGGCCGGGGTTCGGATTGGGCACATTCGGAGAACGGCGATGAGCACCATAGCCATAAGGAACGGGATCCGGGCCTCCAAAGTTATCGAAGGGATCATTATCATCCAAGAGAACATTAGACCCGACATGGTTTGCACCATGCCCTCCCATGTCGGGTTGACGAACACCATGAGAACCGGGGGCAACGCGGTTCGCACCATGCCCTCCCACGTGCCCATTTCCAACCAAACCACCACCATTCCCAACATGGTTTGCACCATGCCCTACCATGTTGGGAACAAAGCCACCAATAGAAGAGTGAGGGTAAGAAGCAATACCTTGGTGTGGGCCCGTGGCGTGCTCGTAAGTGGTAAAACCACTCCCTTGAAATCCAAGCGATTGCTCGTGAGGCGGCGGGTGAATGGGAATGGAAGGCCCGGTCATGGAAATCGGAATGGGCTCCTCATGAACTCCGGGATCGGTCGAGGTAGAAGCTTGAGGATCAACCCGGGGTGATTTCCCGTGAGGGTCGACAAACGGGCCCGTGTAAGGAAGATTGTCTGTCATAATAGAATCAAGGAGCGAAGAATGTCGAAGACGCCGTAAACGTTCGGGGTTAGAAGTTTAAGGAGATAATTCGTGTCCAAGCGAACGACGACCTTGCATACACTCAAAGAAAACGTCAAAAGAAAATCTAAAAACACAAAGAAACAACAATTAAATTGAAGGCCTTAACCAAGCCGTGTCGCAACGGCGCCATTTTGAAGTTATAGTTTTCGTGGTGTTGAAATGAATCAACGGTTTCATGGCTTGGTATTATCGGAATTCGATTCGATTGAAAGATTCAATGTGTTTCGAGCTTGAAAAATGAACGAAAACCGAAAATAAAGCAATTAAAATATCAAAACTATACTAGAAATTGAAATGACAAGTTGGTCGGATGCCTCGGTCGTATGCCTTAATTGAAAATGCAAGCAATTAACAAAAACAAGCAAAAACAAGCATTATTTCATCAAGTACTACCATGCATGCATAAAGTACAACCATGCATGGAATCCTAAAAAATGCAAATTGACAAAAATTGAAAGCACCAAGGTAAAGAGAAATAAAAGTTCACGTAAAATTTCAAATCTTTAGGAAAAATAACAAGAAACGAAGAGTAGATCTAAGATTCAATTTAAAACTATGCATGGAAATTTAATTCAAAATAAAGCATAAGTAAAACTCAAAGTCATGATGAACCAAGGCCCGATCTACAATCTAGATGTGTCACTCATCTATAATTCATAGCCAAATCACAAGTTTCATCATGGAATCAAGTAGCTAAGGCAAAAAGCATAATTGGAGAACATGCATGAAGATGAAGAACAAAGCTTGAATTTAAAGGAAAACTTACTAAAATTAAATGGAGAATCCCAAGCTTGAATTACAAATGAAAGTGCTAATCCAAAGGAGTATTTGGATTCTTCTTGAGCTTACAAACCCAAGGAAATTGCTTGACAATTAAATCCAAAACCTAAGAGAGAGAAAGTAGATCTAGAGAAAAATGAGAGAAAATTCATTCCCAAGCCTCATGCAAGAGTTGGGGAAAGAGTTTGTATTTTTCTGGGGTTAAAAATGGGGTTTAAATAGCTATTAGTAGGGGCAAAATCATAAATTCGCGCTGATTCCCGGTCTTCCAGTCGATCGACTGCTTCTTGAAAAGGAGAGGAAGTCCCTGGAATTTAGTCGATTTTCAGCATTTCAATCGATTCTTGGAAGAGCAGTCGATCGACTGCCAGTCGATCAGGCAGTCGATCGGTAGCTTTTCAGTCGATCTTAGCTTCTTCCGGCACGGTTTCTTCATTTCGGCACGGATTTTGGACTTTAAGGTCTCGACTCGATCTTGGACACCTCCCAATGCGACTCAGAGCAACTCTAACTCCCTTGGCCACCTACAACATAAGAATTTGGACTCAAAAACCTCATGATTTATCATTACAACACACCAATCAATCTCAAACTTAAAAATGATAGAATAATCTAAAACCTTAACAAAATAAGACTCAAACTACTACAAATAACGCTAAACACTAACTAGAAACACAAGATAAAATGCCATAATTATATGCAAAACAGGTACCTGATCCCACTGCCACTGACGGATCTGCTCCTTCGGGCCTCGCCGTGGACGTTTCTGCTGACCGTGGCATACCCCACGGCGCGGCGGATCTGGGAGTTCTTCCGAGCTCTCCCACCAAGTTTCTTCGTAAACTGTCAGAAGTCATAGAAAACCCTCACGTCTTAGCTTGATTGCCTTCCCACAGACGGCGCCAATTGTTTCAACCCAAAATATTACCGACATCCAGAACAACGCCTGGAACCTTGAACACCCTCTTGACCTGCGCACAGAAACACATTAGAAAGAACCACCGGTGGTTTTTCGGTGGAAACCTCTCCGATGCTTAAGTCAGTAAAGCGTATGAGGTTTCTCTTAGCAAGAAAAGAAGGAATGCACAAAGAATGACATACCTCTCTCAGCTTTGGGGCTGATATATTTATAGCTTTCTCCCTAGTGGGGACCCCAGCCGGGATCTCAGGGGCACATGCCGCGAATCAGGGATTGTTATGAAACCAATTCCGACTTGTCTCCTTGGTGGAGATCAAAAAGTCAGGCCTGCCCTGATTCTATTCTCCTTTTCTGTCAACAACTCTGATGCCAATTCTACCTCAGCACTATTTTCCAGAGGTCATCTTCCAGGTCAACTCTGTCAGGCTAGAAATTTCTTGAACCCTAGCTATCTTTGTCAGCTCGTGCTGAGAGAGTCTAATCGGTTCTTTCTTCAAGACCAGCCTGACCATGCCTCCTTTTGGCTGCTTTGGATCAGGCTCACAGTTATGACTCACCTCGAGCCGATCTTCCGACGACTCTTAGGCATTTCCTCCAGAAGTCAATCCAGCATAATCTTTTCCAAGGAGGAGATCAGGTCTTGCTTTGAGAGGAATACCTAACTAAAATTGCAAGTTACTCCTGGTCTAACCACGTTCACCTATTAATTTTTCCAGATCAGGTCTACCCACACCAGGTTTGACCTATTCATGGCCCATCAAATATATTGAAAGAAAACTTACTTGAATTAAGAAATTAAATAAAGCTTGAATGTAATTGCATCAAAAGTAACAATCCAAAGCAGTATTTGGATTCTTCTTAGGCTTAAAAACCCAAGGAGGTGCTTGAAATTAAATCTAATCTAGAAAAGGAAATTACATCAAAGCTTGAAATTGAGTCTAAATCCTAAGGAAGAGAATTATCCAATAGCTTGAGAGTAGTTTTGATCCCAAACCCAAGTTAGGGTTGGGAAGGGAGTTGTCCCTTCAAAGGTGCAAGGTGTGGGCTTTATATAGTTGGTTGTAGGGGCGAAAACATCAAAAATACCAAAATTTCCGTAGCCCTTAGCGTTTCAGTTGAACGACTGCAAGGGGTGTCGATCGACTGCAGGGCAGTCGATCGACTGCACTGCTCGCAAGATGTTAGCCACTGCTTGACAATCGATTTGGAGCTTCTTCAGTCGATCCTTTTCCAGTCGATCGACCACCAGTCGATTGGGTAGTCGATTTGGGGCTTTTTAGTCGATCCTGGATGATTTTGGCTCGAATTTCTCGTTTCTCGGTCCAAAACGTCCGCCGAGTGAATATAATTCTTTTTAGCCACCTACAAAACAAGAATTCAAACTTAAAAACCCAAAAATAGCACAAACACCTCACATTTCGTACACTTAAAGCCAAAAATAAAATCAACGAGAAAAAGTCTTAAAACCTAATGAAAAATGACTCGATTCCACTAGAAACAATGCTAAATTCTAACTAAAAATACAAGGAAAAACACAACAATTACATGCAAAACAGTGCTCCTCCGTAGCGGCGGCCTCCTCGCGGTTTTTTGGCAGCCAGCGCAGCCTCTACCTCCTCATCTGTGTCCATAAGGAGAGGTTGAGGCATGGACGTGGTTGCAGGGCTGGTTTCGGCCGGCGCGATAGCTTCCTCTGAGCCTGATGAAATGCAGCTGCCAATGAATTCTGCAAATGGAAAAGATATTGGTAAATCAGGTTGTATTGTTGCTGGTTTAAATTGTGTGAAAGTTCATGGCTAAGGATACCTACCAAATTCAGATCTAGATAGGGGGTGTTCTAGAGGTCGAGTATCGAGACCTACATATGTAAAAGGTTTTCACGCCTGGTGAGTCGCACCATGTCAAAGGGACGCTTACTCCATTCAGCGAGCTGATCAGAGTATTTTTTGAAGAGAATAGGGAAGGTATTGGCGGTACGAGGGTTTTTTTGTTTGGGAATGTGGAATTGTAGCTCGGTGTTAAAGGGCCAGGATTCAGTATTATAGTTGAAAATAAAGCTTTTCCGCCAATAAGGCACTTTTGAAGAGGGATTCACCCAAAAGAGGGGTTTCTTGGGGCTGGCTGAAAAACAGAAAGAGTTTTTTTTGGTATTTCACTAAGAAACAAAAATGGAAAAATCCCGGGTCGGGCTAGACATTGTAATATGTACATAAGAGCATATATCCAGCCAAAAACCTAATTGAATTTGGGGTCAGCTGGAGAAGAGGGGTCTTAAATAAATGTGCGGTTTGGATAAAAAATTGGTGAGCAGGAAACCTAAAACCTGCTCTCAGCAGCTCGTCAAATAAAACTATATGGTCAGCAGGGGGATTATTTGGATCCAGTTGAAGAATGTTTGGGGTAACTAAGGTAGCAGTAGCAGGGAGGTTGAGTTCTTGCTTGAGTTCTTCAAGTTTTTATGGGCTTGGGAGTACCCAATATTTATCCCCTACTACCTTAGTAGTGCGGGGAAGGGGAAGCAGGTCGGTAGTAGTGGAAGGAGATGCTATTGTTACAGGATTTTCTAGGAAATGTTCAGATTGGAGTGTGAAAGGCACATTGGGTATGGATAGGGGAATGCCCTCTGGGATGTCATTCTCAGGTTTGTTGGAGAAGGATCTTCGAATATATTTTCAGCTAAGGCTCTAGCCTCAGTATAAGCCCTAGTCTGGGCCTCAAGCTCGAGCCAAGTGACGTCACCTTTTGGATCATCGTATAGGCCCGGCTCTGGTGAAGGGTTTTGTCTTCGTCTTCTTATTAAAATGTAAGGGTTTACGATGGGATCAGAATCGGGAGAAAGGTCTGGGTTTTGAGAATTAGGGTTGGAAGATGCTTGATTTGCCATTAATCAAGAAAAAAAAGAAGAGAGAGCAATAAATACGATAATATTCAGCAGGCGCAATAATTATAGAATTGAGTTGAAATTTATTGTTGTATGAAAAGAATCAGGAAACATAACCATTTTCGTTGTTGTTTATTTTTGGAGATGAATTCTAATACGTTGTGAGATTTTGCTTAATTTTGTAGGGATGAAATCTTTTCTGCAGAGTAAAAATGGTGTTTTTACTGTGTCTACATAAAAGTGACGAACGGGTGGAAATGAAAGGGTTTAGTGTGTTTTGGGCGGCGTGAAAAGCTGAAGAGACAGAAAGGAGCGGGAAGTTGGTAGGGTTTTTTAGGAATATTTTGGGCCCACTATATTTAATATATTACGAGAATATGGGGAGGTGACGCGTGTCCGACATGCTATCAAGGTGCATTTAATGAATCTTTAATGAGATGTGAAAGAAAGGAAAAAGGCGTGTTTTGATTTTTTAAACACTCATGATTGATTTTTCTTGGGTTATTGTACCTGTATACGACTGTAGGTCGAGAATGGATGGTTTTTATGATTACAGGTCGATGGAGATTTCAGGACGTTCAACATTAAATATGGGGGACTTTTAAGCGACCTCTTCTTTAAGGAGGATCATTCTTCCTGGGGGCTGAGCGAGCTGATCTTTCGGAAGTCTCGATATTATGTGATGAGATCTTATGGGGTGAACAAACGATATCGCTCGGTACTACAAGATGGGGGATGTTATAATGTCTTGGTGAGCTAACGGGATGGTTTATTAAAGTTTTATGATATATGATTAAGTTTATATTGTGGTTTCTGGTTGTTGCATTCTTTTTACCTTTTTACATATTTTACCTGAGTTCGTACCTCAATCAACAAGAATATGAGGGACTAGCTGATACGACACTAAATATTCATGCTGGTATTTACGGTAAGCGACCTCATTTCTTGGAAGGAGCATTCCTTCTAAGATGTGGGCGAGATGGTTTGTAGAATAGCGACCTAAAGTATGAGGGGGATCTCTCATATAGGGTGGCGACCTCTTATGGTTTATTAGCTTGGCGTTATCTGGTAGCTAGGTAGTGGGCTTTGTAAATATTAGGTCCGAATGGGCTAAATTGGATGGTATTGTGGGGTCCCGGCGAATTATATTAATAGAATCCCAGGCCCAGGCCTATTCTGGTAATTCAAGCGAGAGATTTATTATATATGGGAACTTAGAATATAGGAGAAATTCTAATTCTAAGTCGGTCACGATATTTATGGGATTATACTGGGAGAAGGTGACCCTGGCTTGGGTAACACTTCTCTTGTCTTAATAAAGGGGTTCACGCCTCACTTTTATCCTAAGTTGATTTATTCCTACGTTTGGGCTCTCAAAATATTTCTCGCACTTTCTGACTTAAGCATCGGAGGAACTACGCCAGGCTGTCCACCACCTTGGTGTTAGTTGTTATTTTGCAGGATCTATCAGGTCGCCAGGAGATTCTTGGAGAACAATCAGGTCGCTGCGGCATAATTTGAAGATATTCAGGTTTTTAATTTCTTATTTGAGGTTAGTACCCCTATTATTGGTAACCAGTCTTTTTGGTTTCATCAGGTGTCTACACTAAGTAGTATTTAGATCTTTATACAATGTGTTGTTATTTGGTTCGTTTACATTTCAACCATCTTAGTTTGTTTGCATATTGATCGGCTTTATGATATGTGAATTTATTCGTCTTTAACGAAAAAGTTCTATGATAAAGTGTTTGAAAACATCAGGTTTTATTCTTTTTCTAATTTATTAAATAACAAAAATCTTGGCTCTATGATGTGATAGGTGTTATTGTGTATGTTTTCTTTTTCCCAACAAGAAAAATGAAAAGTAATTAATAGAAATGACTTTTCCTTATTAATTTTGTCTAGTATTTTTAGCAAAAGAATGACTTTATACAATGTGGCAATTTTTATATTCTGATTAATGTTAAGAGAGTGTTTCTGGGTTTTTTTTTCCTAACACGTTGTATTCTTCTTAAGTTGTATGGGCTGCTAGGTTACAAATATTACAAATGACCTTTTACTTAATAGGAATTGAGCCTTAATTTGTTTGACAAATTGATTTATTGTTTAAGAATAAGAATCAATTGATACCAATCGTGACACATGAAACAAAATTCCCGTTGTTTGTCTTGTGAATGGTGATAGTGAAGTCATTGTATGTTTTTTGAGGTTTCAGGTAATATTGCAATATTATCGGACAACTGGGACATGAATTGAATCTTATTTTTTTGCATTAGAATATGAATATTGTCTTTATGAATGTTGTTTATAATGTCCTTACAAAATCTATTAATTGTTACATATCTTGTAATAAACAATCTGGCTCTTTTGATGTATTCTACTTCTTAAAAGCACTAGAGAATGAAGGGTTGTGCAATGCACAGCCTTGGCCCACTGAGAAATTAATAATATTTTAATAACAATTAGAATGCTAATATACTACTTCAATTTAAATATGTCAATCTGATAAATAAATAAAAGGAAGATTTGTTCACTAATATTAAGAATCTCTTTATATAATAACATACGATTTGAGAATAGTAATCTTAAAATAGTTTTTTGTTCAATTGTTTCGTCGAAAGTAGAAATAGTTTAGGATATAATTTATTTTTAAACTCTTGCAATTAATTAATTCTGACAAAACACCACGATAGAGTATAAAGAATTATGATGTAATATGTATTAGTTCAAGTAACAAAAAAAATGTTAATAATGTTTTGAGCACCAGGAAAGAAGTTGTATAATACAAGGAAGCCACCTAAACAATATACAAGTCCTTCCACAGTACCATTGTAAGAACAAAAACCATCATTTGCAATATAATACAAATTAAAAGTTAAAACCCAAAAGAAAATAAAAAAGAACTACCTGGAAAGACATGACACTGAATCATACAAATATTTTTCTTGCATATTGCCTGTTTTACATAACATTGTTTGTCCAAATCCAAGACTCGTAAGATGAGTTAACTATAAACCGAAAGAAAAAACCTATTGATTCAAGACCCGGATCTTATTAATTTATCAATACCTGACGACTTAACAAACACCCTTAAATAAAAAAATTAAAAATTAAAAAAATTAATTGCTTGTGTGGTTGTCCTCAAATAAAAAAATACAGAAACTATTAAACAACATTATTTCTTCAAACTCAACAATGCAATGAATATCATATGCACACCAAATAAAGAAACAAACTAAAAAGTGGAAACGACATATGCAATGCTGGTAGGAAAGTAACAAACAAATCATAATTTCTTTAAACACTATAAATAACATCACACTTTTCTAGAATGAACTCTGAGTGTGAAGGAAACCACATAATGGTAGAGGGCATACATATAGTGGTTCTGTACCACACAAACAATTACAAATCAACATATACGAGTGAATTCAATATATTTTGATAGAGAAACTTATTTACAAAACCTAAAAGTAACATAAGTAAAATTTATATGTTAAAGCAACTCTCACAACAAACATCTTACAGTTAAAAACAATAAAGAAAATCAAAAAAGAAAAAGGAAAAAAAAAGAACAAGTGATAATGGAATGAAAAGAGAAGAAGACTACCATGAAAAACGAGTGGGGTTTGGACGCGATTAAACTTATGCTTACTCTTCTCTAGCGCTTCCGATGAGTTCAACAAATTGTAATCGTACAAGTTTGAAAAAAATAACAATGGTAATTCAGGTTAGTACACAAAAACTATATTCATGATCAAATTAATAAAAAAAATTATTCAAAAACACCAGTTGACCCAACAAAGCTCGTAAATAAAAAATTATGTTGTCAAAAATTTGCATTAAAGTTTTTTCACCAATAAGTATTGGTAATTTTCCCAAAAATAGCAAATGTAAGTGACAATAAATGGTAAATGAAAATCAATATATGGTATAGAACCCAAAAGAGAAAATAATGATTGAAATTATTTTCAAAAGCTTTAATTCATTTTCTACAAAAATAAAGAATACATACATGAACTCAAATGTAAAGATTTTTCCATTCAAACAGATTTTAAGATATATGTATTTTTAATTTTCACTGCTCCACTGGTGGAGAAAATATTTCTAATATATTATGAATAATGCAAGAAAATCATCGACCCTTCACATAATTTTATTTTCAGAAAATTGGGGTAGCAGGACGAGCGAGGTGGTAAATCCAATCAATTTCAACTAATAAGGTCCGAGTCCGAGACATCTGCAATAAGAATAATAAAATAAAAGAATTGGTACATGCAACACATCCCGACTATATTAGAATGTAGAGATATGTAAAATACAAACACACCTAGGTATGATATGAGTTATAGAACTTATTTTTAAGAAAGAAAAAAAAAGTACTTTTAAATATACAACAAAAAAAGAAAAAAAAAAAAGAGGTTTGATTCCATCTTATATTTGCTTATTCATAATTTTAAAAACAAAACCCCAAACCCCCCTTTATTCATAAGAACTGTATGTACATCATTTTTATTGTAAGAATAAGAAGTGGTTACTGTATTTTTCTCGTTTTCCATGAGTTTGTCAATCAAGTGAGACCAGTAACCAAAATTTTCATGTTCACCCGCGATCGACTTTTTTTAATTAGTGTACAACATAACATATAACCACGGACATTGATATGATTATCCCAATAGTGTCCTTGGTCCAAGGAAAGAAAACTTAGAATAGAAAAATCAAGCAGAATTCTTAGGGTTAATTACAGAAGGTACCCTTCGTGTTCGACGTAATTACAAAAAGAAAATTTATTGATTTTCAAACACACTTGAGATTTTATTTTGTCTTAAAATACGACAGAACAGTGGTACCACACAAAATGAAATATAATTTAATTTTCCTTTTTCATTTTATCCTTCATCAAGATGCTATTCAATAATAAATGTACCTCTCACATTGTGATCAATAAAGATATCAAATGGGAAAAGATAATATCTATCAATAAGAAATTTTTCAAGAAACACGAATTAGTTACACAACTAAGAAATGATCAGCTTATTAAGAAATTCAATATAACTGATACAAATCCCATTTTCAATCATCAAAGAGTGACAATTTTTTTTCTTTACCTCACATATGAGCATATCTTCCTCGGGCGATCATCCACCTTTCTTAAAGTCAAAATTCAAATACGTGAACAATCTGTATAAAAGCATCTTCGAACCGAATATAATTAATAACAATTAACAAAAACTGAAAACGAGTAATATAATTTAATTGATGAAAAACACGATAGAACAAATAAACACCAGATTGATGTAAAACAACCTGCTTCAGCACAACCTTGTCATTTTATCCTTAGTTTTTTTTTAATGAGAAATGGCCAACTATTACCCAAAAAGCACACTCACGAGTTACACTTGCTTAATACACAAATTAATCTCAAACCCAAAACACTCCCAGTGATGAAACTTATTACACCAACAAATCTAAACAAAACTAAAGGAATCATGAATTTTTATCTTTACTTTTCATTTTCATAGACTCACTTTTAAAGAATATCGTACATCAGAAAACCAAAAATAATCACGTACTTCTTAGCAGATAAATATATATTTGATATCAACCATCCATTGGAGATGAAGATTTTAAAGAAAATAATATGCTATAGAAATTATTATTATTATTATTATTATAAAAAATTAGAATGCCCCCTAAAGTGTGGTGTTCTTTTACGGGTCAAACAAAAAATTACTTGGATGTAAATGGGCTAAATAAAATCAATCCAAAGTTATATCATAAACACTTATTCATTTGTGTTTTATCTTTCATCAATTTCCTGAACTTCTCAAAAGTTAATAAACCAATTAACACTTTCTAAATTACTCATATACCCCTACCTGTTTGGAAAACCGAGGTTTTATATAATAAAGCTGCACAAGCAATCAAAGTGTTTAAATTTCTAGCCCATTCATAACTTCAAAGCTTTATCCTTTCCACCAAACGCTACTTTCTCACCATCTAGATTCCAATAAACAGAAAATACGTACAGACCATAAAAAATGAAGAATATTAAGGCAACAAAAAATAATCAAATGGGTTTGTAATAATGTGATATGACCCTACTTCATTAGCATGCCCCAAAAAATTTTGCTTCAACTTCTATGTCCGGATATCCCATGCTTGTCTAAACACTTAACAATTATAAATCGATAAAGAATAATTATCCTAGAGCATAATTATATATAATTACAAACTTTTACATATAATGTCGAGTCTTTGCTTCCACTCAGAGACAGCCTACTGTTTGCTGACCAACTAGAACAAAAGATGATGTTTAGGTCCAAAGCTTTTAAATGGATAAATAATATGTATTAAAAAAATAACTCACCGTCCTTATTTGCAAACTCTTAAAAAAGTGATCATAAGAGTATTATAAGAACTAATCCCAATTAATTTGCTCTAAAAGACCCCAATTCTTTCAAATCAATTCATATGGACATAACAAACCTGAGTGAGCCACCGACAGAACTGACAGAAGGAACTTGAGTAGTTGCTTGATACAGATTAGCCACTCGTGCATATCATTGTTAGTTGAACCAAATGTGAAAGCCAGTACATCAAAAATCTCATTCCATGTCATAAACCAGAATCTCAAAATCTTAAAATGTCGAGCATTATCAACTTAATATAAAAAGAAAAAAATAAATTAAAAAAGGTTCGAGAACTAAAAGATGAATACATACCACTCTCCCTTCCCCATGCTAAACATAATAAAAACAAGAAAAGATAAAAGGAAAAGGAAAATGGATACCAATTAAAAGAACTGTATATCATCCGTTAATGTTTAGTGCAGGCTTAATACTTTTTTGTGGTAAAAAAGCATAATTTAATCACTTAGCTAAAATATTTAAATGTTAATTTTTCTCAAGTAACCCATGAAAGTGAAGAAATGAACAAACCATGAAACCAACGCATGAGTAGTTGAGAACCAGAAGCATGTAAGCAAAGTTCAATAAATCAAGCAGCTTCTTAAATAGAGTTGTTTGGCTTGCTTGCTGCCATCTGCAAATAACTGCTCGTAGATCAAAAGCGTTTAGAAGATAGGAAATCAGGAAAATGCATAACAATCTCAATGAAATAATAATAGTATTTTTCTTATCTCTTGAACCAGCAATCATTATGGCCGATTGAACGAAGAATATGATGTACCCGGGATATAAACCCTGCGATGAAACCATGAAAATATTTTAAACCTATGATATCTTTAAATGTACGTAAATCTTCTGATATGATGGTTTATCACTATTTCGTCAGTAAAAACTATCTCTTAACACTTTAACTCATATTAACAGAAATGAGGCAGTACATTTGTCTCAAAACATTAATTTACTTGTCATGTAAGATTACATCAAACTCACAGCCACATACATAGACTAACAACCAGCACACATTGTCTTAGAATTAAAAAATATCAAATGCAATCCCAAGCTATAAGGGTCCCACTACACTTTATATCACAATTTATTATATGTAAATTGCAAAGAGACATAAAATGAACTTATTTGCTGATCGATTTGAAGGGAGTGAACAAGTGAAAATAAAAAGTAAAGGCAAAAACATGGCACAGAACTTTATGGAAAAAAGGATAGAGTTTGAACTTACATGCCACACGGCACTCACATTTTGAGTAGCCAACAACTGGAAAAAACTTGGTTTCTTTCCTTTCTAGCCTCTCATAAACATCTGAAGAAAACAACAACAATAAGATTAGACAAAAATTTTAGATGATGAATCATAAAGTACGGTCATATAATAGCCAAATATCAAGCTTATGCAACATTCTTAGTGAATCAATAAATATTCAGAAAAAATAAGGCTTAACCAGAGATCAGGATCAAAATAGTTCAAATAATCACCTTTCAGAATAATGAGGATTTACACCTAATTCGTATAGAAGATGCATAATTATTATAACAACAAAATCAAGCAAAAATCATCTCTTTATCAAAAAATAAAACAAATTTGACAATTTATTATCAATTAAAATAGCAAGAACTGCAGATAATAAGAATATTGAACTGAGATCAGCGTCTCTTGATTGAGTTTAACCCCATAACTTTTTTCTAAAAAAAATAAAAATCGAATACCAATTAATATCCCAAGAAGTTGCATACTCGAAAGCTAAAACCTTAAATCAAACAACTCAGTTATCCAAAAGACAAAATAAATAGTAATTGCAAAATTACATCCTGCGATCTGCTAGTGACTTTGTGCGAGAGAGAAAGAGAATACAAACCTGGAGTCTTGAAGCTTAGTAGCAGACTTTTTCTTCACAGCGAGCGAGATGGTGTCAGAGCCGCGAATGCCGATGACCTTTTGCGGACGGCACTTCAAGAGCGTAATCTAAGGAAAACACAAAATCTACTAACATTAGGCCACATGTAAAAAAAAAAAACTCTAAGGACATGTGAACACTCACCAAAGAAAATCTATAGCAAGAAATACGTTAGACTTGCTTGCTGTTGTCCTTTTTCATAGTTAAAAATAGCTTTTTCAGTTCATTCACAAATATACACGAATGAGTTGAAGGTTAGGTGAAGAGGACCATGCCTATTTTTAACCACTCTAATCTTGTTATACAGTGATTCGGATTTTTAGGGTTTAGAAGGACATATTAGGTGAAGACTATGTGATGACCATACATATACTAAACAACACTGAGATCTCATACGTACAATCAGTCAATTCCCATTAAGCATACACACAAAAACACACACATAAATATACACACACACATACACTCATTGGGCCTAAAATATACTCATTTAACCATTGGGCCTGCAAACATTCTCAAACAAAGTCCACACATACACGTATTCATTGGGCCTACAGAACTGAAAAGAAGGAAGAAAGTAGGGAAAAAAAAGAGCCACCTAAAGATTACCTCGCACACTTATTCCAAATCCATGGATGATTTCCCCAGCTGCCGCGCCACCAAGAATTCACACCCACGCTCGTTGCGCGCCTCTACATACACCATATTTGCCAGCCTCGTGGTGCACCTCTGGTCCTTTCTTACTTTAAGAAATTTGGCAATTTCAATTTAGGTGAAATTGAATAAAAACCTAAATAAGTGTTAATGGCCTGATTATTCTCTCCGCGTTTGATATATTTAATTCGGTATTGAATTTGATGAATTAGGGATTGAATTTGATTGTAGGAGACTGAATATTATGATATGAATTAGGGTTTTTGTATTTGGAGTTATATTTGTGGACATGCAAAGAGATGCAGAGATGAAAGATATATTGCAGAAATGGAGTTGAACAGAGAGGGACGATGGCCAAAGCATTTTTTTCCCTTTTGGTTTCATGTCTCTGCTTGGACAAATGGGCAAGGCAACAAAATTGATAGCTGGAGGCAGAGAGGAAAGAAAATAAGTGGGATGGGCAATACAACATATACAACCAATACAAAAAAAAAAGAAAAAAAAAGGAAAAAAAAAAAAAAGGCAAGCCACGTGTCATTTAGTGGAGCAACCACAAAACCTCACTTCTTTCTTATATAATAGTAGGTAGATTTACTCAGTTCCTTTTCTAAATTGTATGTGTATGTTTGATGGGACAACAAGTGGTCCACAAGAGGAAGCGTGAACCTTATTACAAGGGGCGAGATTGATTATGTTGGACAAAAATTTTCATTATTATTTGAGAAGTGTTCACAAATACATACGCGTGCGCGCGCGTGCACACAAACACGCGGGCACGCACCCAACCACACACACACACACACACACACACACACACACACACACACACACATATATATATATATATATATATATATATATATATATATATATATATATATATATATATATATATATATATATAATGCATGAAAATTGTCACTTATGCACTAAACAATGTCAGTTTTTACCTAAAAAGTGTCATTTTCAAAATATATTATATTATAATTAAGCATTTATGTGTGACACCTTTTTAATTAAAATGTGACTTCTAAACTAAAATGTGTCAATTTAAAAACATATTAGGTGTAGTTTTCAGGCAAGCGATTGCGACCACCTTTGCGATCGCGACCCAGATCGTGATGGGGATAAAAAGCATTACAAATGCAGTTTAAATGCTGAAGATTTCATTTTTTTTTTTAATTTTAAAAGGGGGGCAACAAGCATTCCATACACATCGAGTTCTAATCTCTTATATCATCCATTAGCATATAGTTCATCTTGAGAGATTTTGAGGAAGAAAACGAGAGTTGTTTGGGTTCGATTCAGATAAGAAACACGAGAAACATGATGATCAAAGGATCCATATAATCCATACTGTATGATTACTTTGTATTATTTATAAACTATATGTGTTCGATGAATTGCTTAGTTTATTTCATGAACATGTCTTTCTAATCTCACTATTATGGGGTTTGTAGAAACAATGAATAAGTAATATTTTAAACTTTCTTTCAATTGAGTGTGATCCCTATAGAAAATATAACTTGGGAAGTTGATTTTTCTCTATTTACTTGTGACATATTTATACATATACAAGGTAAGATAAGTATGGAAAAATACAACAATTAAATAAATAAATAAATACAAATTATCTCTTCATAATGTAGAATATTCCTTAATAAAATTGGAGAGATATTAGGTGATTGATTTATTCCTTATACGCCACCGCAAAATCGACGTCCCATCGGCGACAGAGAGTTTGGAACGAAGAAGCTGAAAGAGAGCACGGGCCAATGGCTTCATCAATAGATCCGCTAATTGATCTTGAGTGTTGACATATGAGACTGCAACACGACCCTTAGAGGTAAGATCACGGACAAAATGAAGACTAATTGCAATGTGCTTCATCCGATAATGTTGAACTTAGCAAGATCATGGCACCCATATTGTTGCAAAGAATGCGCGGCGTTGAAGGCGGGTGAAGATTGAGGTCGGTAAAGAGATGATGAAGCCAACAGACCTCCAAGGCAGCAGTGGCTAAGGCTCTATACTCCGCCTCGGTGGAGGAGCGATCGACCCCACATTGCTTTCTTGATCGCCAAGAGATAGGAGTCGAACCAAGGAAGACAACGTAAGTCGAGGTGGACTTTCCATTAACAAGATCACCACCAAAATCAGATTCAGAGAAGGTGGTGATGTTGAGGGAGGAATAATGGTGGAGTAGAAGTCCCTGATGCAAAGTTTCCTTGAGATACCGAAATAGGCGTTTAATAGCGTCCCAATGAGAGGTGAGTGGAGACGCCATATGCTGCGCTAGCTTGTTTACTTTAAAACCGATGTTGGGACGAGTGAGAGTGAGGTATTGGAGATCGCCAATAGCACTATGATACTCAGTAGCATCAGAAGAAAAAGATATGGAAGATGGCTTTAAGGACATTGGAGTGGAAACTGTCTTGGCACCATCCAGTTTGAATCATCGAAGAAGATCAATGTATACTAATTTAGGGATAAGAAGAGCCCCTCCTTGCAACGGGCAACCTCATCTCCAAGAAAGTAGGTCAGGGGGTCGAGGTCCTTCACCAAAAAGGACTTCATTAGATGTGCCATAATAGTAAAAATAACAATGTTGGGGAAAGACCCAGTAATGATGAGACCGTCAACATAGGCGAGTACAAATACACGGACACCACCCTTATTATATGTGAACAGAAAAAAGAATCCGCCCTGAATTGAAAAAAACTAAGGGACAACAGGGATAAGCTGAGAGCATTGAACCAAGCCCTAGGTTCCTGTCGAAGTCCTTGAAATTGGGGTGTTGTTGCATATACAGGGATATCCAACTTGCCATGCAAGAAGGCGTTGCTGACATCAAGCTGGCGCAGCAGCTAACTCAACTGAAGACCAATAGTAAGAACAGTGCGAATTATTGCAGGCTTAACCACATGGCTAAAGGTCTCATGAAAATCAACTCCTGGTCGTTGATGAAGACCTTTCGCAATGAGGAGAGCTTTGTATTTATCAATGGAACCATCAGGTTTGCGCTTGATACGAAAAACCTACTTACACCCAATAATGTTACCACTAGGGGGAGGGGACACCAGATCCCAGGTGTCGAAGTGTTGAAGAGCAGTAAACTCCTCAGCCATAGCCGAATGCTATAGTGGATTAGAAAGATCTTGAGTCAAATTGGATAGCTCGATATCAGGAGGCAGCGGTTGCTTGGTTGTAGTGAAGAAGAATTTCAGCTTGTGTATATTATTAAGGACCCATGTCCGCATGGGATGAGTGCAGTGAGGATCAGCTTGGGGGCGGATAATGGAGCAGATTCTTAAGGAGTGAGCTCCGAAGGACTAGATGGAGCCGGCGAGGCCGGTGCCGGAGTTGTATCAGCCGGATGGTCGGGTGACGGCAGAGGAGGAGTCACACGTGGTGGTTACTGCAGAGGCTTTCAAGAAATCAAGACCGAAAGGGTGAGAGGAGCAAGCGGCTCAGGAGGTGGCAACTACATACTATGCGAGGAAACTGGAAAAGAGTCCTCAAAAAACTGCACATGAGCATTTTGTGCAGTTTATAAGCATTTTGTGCACAAATACAGCAAGACTTGAGATCAAGGCATTTATAAGCATTTTGTTTAGTTGAGTAACCCACAAATACACAAGGTACAGAAGTCTTGGTGAGTTTCCCCAAAAGATAAGGTCGAAGCAATGGAAAGCAAACGCAGCCAAAGACTCGGAGTTTGGCATAAATTTGCTCGGAGCCAAAAAGTAATTCAAACGGGATCCTCTTGGTCAGTAGAGATGTGGGCATGCGATTAATTAAGTACACAACATTTTGAACCGCAAACGACCATAGGACGGTAGGAGGGAGGCGAAATGTATGAGTGCTCAACTCACTTCTAATACATGACGACTTCGGCTCAACTAACCCATTCTGTTGAGGAGTATGAGGTGCAGTAGTAAGACAAGAAATTCCACAATTAACCAAGTAAGATCGCAGAGCAAGGAATTCACCACCATTGTCAGAAAACAAGTTTTTAATCGAGTGTCCAAATTATTTTTCCACAAGTACGCGGAATTGCAGAAAAATAGAAGCAACCTGAGACTTTGCATTCAATGGATAACCCAACAGTAGCGAGTAAATAAATCCACAAGCAACAAGAAATACTTGGAACCATCAATAGAGGCAACAGGAGCAGGACCCCATACATCGGCATAAATATAGTGCAAAGGATCTTAAGCATGGAATGAAGATGTATTAAATGGTAAACGATGCGACTTGCTCAGTCGGTAAAAAACACAAGTATTGCCCAAAACAAGGGACTATTAAAATCTTGTAAATTAAAAGTGTTAATAACTAAAGAGCTCGTATCCATAGATGGGTGCCCGGGTCGAGCATGAGAACAAGGTGGAGAAGCCCGAACTCAACAAAATCAGAAACTTTATTATTTGAAACAGCTGGTGGAATCAAACGATAAACACCATCCTAACATGAGCCTTTAAGCAGTCGCGTTCCCGTGGAGATATCCTTGATAACATAATAAGACGGAAAGAATTCCATGGAAATGTTATTAGCAGATGTGAATTTACTAACCGAAAGAAAATTTGTTTCGCCGTAGGCACGCATAATATGTCATTTAGAACAAAAGAACGATCAGGAAATTTAAGTCCAAATTTACCGGTATGAGTAATAGGGAGACTCGAGCCGTCGACAATATGAAATTCATCCGTTCCATCATATTCCGAGTGAATGGACAAATTATTGAGGTTGGAAGTGAGATTGTGGGAAGCCCCGACGTCCACTAACTATGGATTACCGGGAGATGAGGGAGTTAGGGCAACATAATTCGCCATAATTGGAACACAACGAGAAGTAGGTGCAGCATGACCGATGTAGTCACACAACTGACAAATAATAGAGGAACGACCTTATGGATTGTTTCGTCCAGAGGAGGAACTTCCGCGAGCCTGGGAGAAGCCGGAGGGCTGGCCACGCACAAATTGACCACTAGAATTCTGAGGGAGACGATTGGAGTTACTGCCCCTACGGTAACCGCCGTGATTTGAACCTCATACCAGATGATGCGAGCAGTGGTCAGAAGTCGACGCTGAGAAGCCTCCTGCGATTTGATTGTTTTTTAATGGGCAAAGAGGAGGTCGTGTAGTTCCTCGTACCGCAGAGGATTCTTCCGAGTACGGATTGGGCCAACGATCGTGGCATACTCCGGACCCAAACCGTTGATCACAAACAACGTGAGATCATCATTTCTCAAAGGTTCATCAATCAAAGCCAATTCATCGGCTTTGGCTTTCACATAGTGAAGGTATTGAGTGATTGAGCGATCCTTGATCTCCACACGATAACGTTTGCTCTTCAGTTGATTAACATGGGTACGAGAACGACTCGCACAGAGTAGAGTGAGGATATCCCACGCCTCAGATGACGAGGAAGCAGACGAAACAAGCGGCAATATATCTGGCAAGAGAGAGACGAATATGGCGGCCAAGAGGAGGTTGTCTTGACGGACCCAGTGAGAAAAGACCGTAGCGTTGGATCCATCGGGCAGAAGGGATGGTTTCTTGAAAGTACCATCGATGTAGCCAAGTAAATCCTGACCGGTCAGGAGGGCAATGAGATGTGCCCTCCACGAAGAATAGTTCGTTTGTGTCAACTTGATCGGCAAGTGATGATGTGCTGTGATGGGAACAAGAGGCGTGGTTGCAGCGGACTCGGTCGTGTTTGACATAGTGTAGGGAGGAGAGATACCATATAGAAAATATAATCTGGGAAGTTATTTTTTCTCAATTGACTTGTGACATATTTATACATGTACAAGGTAAGATATTATGGAAAAGATACAACAATTAAATAATTAAATAAATAAATACAAAATATCTCTTCATAATGTAGAATATTCCTTAATAAAATCGAAGAGATATTAGGTGACTGATTTATTCCTTATAACTCCTTTGTTATTTTCGTATTTTGATTTCATTATTGCATAAGTGATATTAGGTGATTGATTTTTAACTAATAGCTTGATAAGCAAAAATTCAAGAGGTGAGTTTTATTAATAGGCTGTCAAACACAAAACACTCTCATCAACAAATTCGAGAGGTTTGAGATTAATAGTGAAGTCGTACAAAACTTAAAGATTATTTGGATTTGATGTCAAACAAAGACGGTGTCTCACACTTAGAATATATAGTTAATCACTTCGAGAGAAGGGTTAAACTATATTTGTGACTGGCTTACTGTGAATTGATTATAAACAATACTCGATTGATAGAAGAAGAACATTTACGAGTTCATTGTAATTTCAAACCCCGCAATATCCTCCATCTCTTGATATTTTCTATATTACAAATCACTAGTGCAACAAAACCGATTGGATCGCCACTAATTTAGGCGACACTTAAAGTCACAGCAACACGGGTGGCGGATCAAACCGCCACTAAAAAAAATGACGGGTGGCGCTTCTTAGCTATTAAGCATCACCAAAAATGGTGAAATTTGGTTGAACCGCTACCAAAAACTGAAGCAGGTGGCGATTCTTAGGATGAAGAGCCACCAAAAACAGAACCGGGTGGTACTTCTTAGCTCTGAAGCGCCACCAAAAACAAAACCGGGTGGCACTTCTTCGTTATGAAGCGCCACCAATAATATTGAGCAATAACATCGATTGGGTGGCACTTCTTAGTTATGAAGCGTCACCAATAATACTGAGCAATAACAATGATTTCTTGAGAAACTGATGTCGTTGTCACAGAGAACATTAACATCGGTTTGAATATAACCCATGTAAATTCCAAAATAATAATTTTAAAAAAAATAAATTAAATGTCCATTCTAATTTACCGATCCCCATCCCAACCTATAAATATCAAACAATTACAATTTAATTCATATTTCATGAAAATTGAAATTAAAAAATATCAAATGTTAACAAAAGCATCCAATATACTTAAAAAACTATTTTCATTACAATTTTACATGAAAAACATAAAAAAACAAAAAAAAAAACACAATTAAGCGAACAATGACTTCTACTTTCTCTAGCCATCGATGCAACTAATGAATTAATACGCATATCGCATGTTTCTTCACTCCTACTGCAGCGTTAGAGCCCAAAAGAGCTTCAACTTGACGGAAAAAAAAAAATCTGCTTGCCTTCAAGGTTCCTGCATTTTAACAAACGAAAACCAACAAAAAATCAGTGATGTCTAATGTTATGTTTTAGAGATCCGAACCTACTATGTGCGTGTATATTGTGTTGGGTTCGCTTTAATCGTACGGGGCTTACGCAGCAGTTTTTAAAATTTTTGAATAAATAAAACAAATATATATATATATACTAAACCACGTAGATTTCGTTAGCGATTTTAACGATCGTCATTTTTCATTATCATGTATCGAGTACAAATTTTGATTCTTATAAAATAAATAAATTAATACCTCTCGATTAATTTCTTCAAGCGACGATTGAGAGGGAATCAATTCCCGGCTATGTGGCTAACACCGAAACTTATCGCCGTAGGGATCCAAACGTATCCCCTCTAATTGAGTCCACCTTTTTATTGCAACACCGGAGAAAATCTTCGCTAGTAGAATCGATCCGTTTTCAAATTGATTTTCAAATTGATTATAGGAATAATAATTAATCCAACAATCAACAATTGATTGAAGATTAATTATTGTAGATGAGAATTATTAATTAATTATCATCCTATAATTGAAGACTTAAATATATATAGTAAATCTTGGGCATGGATTTATAAGTCGAAACCCAAATTGATTTAATAACTGTGATTTCATTTCAAGTTTAAGTAATTCATTTATGAATCAATATTCATCGTGCCCTGGCCAAGGTCTTTGAATCACAAACTATGAAAAATTCACAGGATACTCTCTTGTCCATAGACAAGTGTCGAATTCTATGTTGGCTACAGACAAACCTCCATGCACATCGATACAATACCCAAAATACCCCTTTTACGATTGTCAGGCAAT
>BMAC01000355.1:1062852-1083662 GCA_014905375.1 Phtheirospermum japonicum | reverse complement strand
AAAAGAAGAAAAAGAAATTATTTCTCTTTTTTCACAAGAAAAGGGACGGCCTCCTTTTTTTTTTTGGTTTTTTTTTCGAAAACGCCTCCTGTTTGCCAAAAGTACAAGAACCTTTGTTTTTTTTATTTTGCAAAAGGTAAATCTAAGTATTGCATGATGTGCACAAGGTTACCATCGTACCTCAAGTCAAAGGATTAATCATGTATTATTGCAATATGAAAATTCTTATTCGACAGACAAATCTTCCAGTTAAGAATTTCCATCGGGTCATGTTCAATGAACTTGTTCTCTAACAAGCACCCATATATATGCACTCGCGTCACAATGCTGATGTTAATGGAATGCAACATCCTTGTCTTACAAGCACGCATCATATACGTAAGTCTTACCAGGCTATTCAATGTCCTATCTCGAAAAGCCCATTGACTTGGAACAAGTTTAAGACCGAAACCTTAGAGACATGTTCCATGATTGCCATCGTATGCGCAACCATATCCCATAGTTTAAATTGGTCTAAGGACTTTATCATATGTGTAATTATAATAAATGCGAAAACATAAGATAAAGAAAGTTGCCTTTATTAATATAATTCCAATAAAATCATTATACAAGTAGAATGAAATCCAATCTAATTGGAACGTCGGGCACTCTACTCTAACAATCTCCCACTTGCCCTAGTGCCAATTGCCACTGTATCTTAGGCCTATCTTCTCAAGATGCCCGTCGAATACCTTTTGTGCTAAAGGCTTAGTCATAGGCTCTGCTACATTTTCTGCCGAAGCGACTCGATCCACAACGACGTCGCCTCTACTAATGATCTCTCTCACCGGTGGTATTGTCTTAAGATGTGTTTGGATCTTGGATGAGATCTCGGTTCTTTTGCTTGCGCTATAGCCCCGTTTTTGTCAAAATAAATTATTGTTGGATCAACAGCGGGCAGAACTACATCCAACTCTTGGATAAAGTTCCGCATCCAAACAGCCTCTTTTGCTGCATCTGATGCAGCAATATATTCAGCCTCTATAACAGAGTCTGCAGTCGTCTCTTGTTTGGAACTTTTCCAGCTGACTGCTCCTCCATTCAAGATGAATATATATCCAGACATTGACTTTGAGTCATCTACATCGGATTGAAAACTAGAGTCAGTGTATCCCTCTAGTTTCAATTCTTCATTGCCGTGTATCAAGAATATATCCTTAGTTCTTCTCAAGTACTTAAGGATCTTCTTAACGGCATTCCAGTGTTCAAAAACCTGGATTCGACTGATATCTGCTTGTGACTCTCACAGCATGTGCGACATCAGGTCTAGTACATAGCATTGCATACATAATGCTCCCGATAGCGGATGCATAAGGTACACGAGCCATCTTTCCTCTTTCTTCAGGTGTCTTTGGAGACATAGCCCTAGAAAGTGGATCACTGCTCATTGGGAGGTATCCACGCTTGGATTCCTCCATGCTAAACCGTTTTAGCACTTTGTCTATGTACATGGATTGGGATAGTCCGATCATCTTTCGTGATCTATCTCGATAGATCTTTATCCCAAGGATAAAGATGCTTCTCCCAAGTCCTTTATGGAGAACTGCTCAGACAACCAAGTTCTTGTTGATTGCAACATCCCTACATCATTCCAAATGAGTAGAATGTCATCAACATAGAGTACAACAAAAGTAACTGCCCTTCCACTAACCTTCTTATAGACACATGGTTCATCCGGATTCTTATGAAAATAAAACATTTTGATTGTTTCATCAAATCGGATGTTCCAACTCCTCGAAGCCTGTTTGGGACCATAAATGGATCTCTGGAGTTTGCAAGCCTGTTGCTCACTCCCATTGGATATGAAGCCCTCTGGTTGCTTCATATATATCTCTTCCTTAATATTTCCATTAAGGAAAGCAGTCTTCACATCCATTTGCCATATCTCGTAGTCATAATACGCAGCTGTGGCTAACAGGATCCGAATGGACTTAAGCATCACTACTGGTGAAAAAGTTTCCCCATAATCAATGCCTTGCTTCTGAGTATAACCTTTTGCAACCGAACATGCTTTAAAGGTACTTACCTCTCCATCTACTCCAAGCTTCCGCTTGTAGACCCATTTTCAGCCAATGGGAACAATTCCTTGTGGTGGATCCACCAAGGTCCATACCTTGTTGGAGTACATGGAGTCCATTTCGGACTGCATTGCTTCTTGCCATTTTTTCGAGTCAATGTCAGACATTGCCTCATCATAGCTTCTTGGATCACTATCTAAAAGGATTCCCTCTTCTTTGTTCTCTAACAAAAGGTTCATCCTCTCAGGAGCCCTTGAAACCCTTACGGATTTTCGAAGAGGTTGTGCTACAGATGGTCCAGTTTCAGCTGGTGTGCTATTTGCGGTAACTTGTGGGATACTTTGTGGTTCTTGAACTTCATCAAGTTCTACAACTCCGCCACCACTTTCAGAAAGAAACTCTTCTTCAAGGAAAGTAGCATTCCTCGAGACAAACACCTTTTGTTCCGAAGGGTTATAGAAATAGTATCCTATAGACTCTCTTGGATACCCCACAAACTTACATAAGATGGATCTCATGTCCAACTTATCTCCCACTTGACGCTTAACGTAGGCATCACACCCCCATGCTTTTAGGTATTTGTAGGAAGGTGACTTCCCATACCATATTTCATAGGGTGTATCGGGTACGGCTTTAATTGGAACCCTATTTAATAGGTATGCCGCCGTCTCTAAGGCATAGCCCCAGAATGAAAGAGGTAAGGAAGTGCAACTCATCATTGATCGAACCATGTCCAACAAAGTTCGATTTCTACGTTCCGAAACTCCATTCAATTGTGGTGTTCCAGGAGGAGTCCACTGTGAGAGAATACCATTCTCTCTTAGATAATCAAGAAACTCAGTTGATAAGTATTCACCTCCTCTATCTGATCGAAGAGTCTTAATACTACGATCACTTTGTTTCTCTACTTCACATCTGAATTCCTTGAACTTTTCAAAGGCCTCAGATTTATGCCTCATAAGGTATACATAACCAAACCTAGAATAATCGTCGGTAAAGGTTATGAAGTAGTGATAGTTCCCTCTCGCACTAACAATTAGCGGACCACATACATCTGTATGAATCAAATCCAATAGGCCTTTGGCTCAATCCACTTGTCCAACAAATGGTGATTTAGTCATCTTTCCTTTAAGGCATGACTCACATGTTGGCAACTTTTGCTCTCCCTTAAGGTCGAGTTTTTGTCCCAACTTGTGTATCCTTTTTTCGAAAATGTGACCTAATCTAGTATGCCAAAGTGTGAAAGAACTTTGATTATCTAACTTCCTTTTATTTTGTTGAATTGTGAGAATGGGTTCACTTGGGGAAATGGTGTATAAAGAATTTGTCAAATAACCAGAATATATAAAAGAAGAGTCTTTGAAAATGGAACAACTTCCAATATCAATAACAAGTCTAAAACCCTCTCTGTCCAAAACAGGCAAAGAGATAATGTTTCTGATAATATCCGGAACATAAAGACAATTATTCAAACATAATTTAAAACCATTATTCAAAGATAAATAAACAGTCCCTATTGCTAATGCAGCAACTCTTGCTCCATTCCCCATTCTAAGGACCGTTTCCTTTCTGTCCAACTGCCTACTTCTTGACATTATCTGCAAATCATTGCAAATGTGTGAGCCACAACCAGTATCCAATACCCAAGAATCATCATTAACAGATAGGTTAACTTCAACAAAATATATACCTGAACTTTTCAGGCTTGCAAGATATTCCTTGCAATTCCTCTTCCAGTGCCCTGTTTTTCCGCATTGAAAGCACTTGTCATCAACTTGAGAATTAAACTTTTTCTTACCATTGTCCTTTGTCTTCTTGTTGGGTTTAGAGGAACTCTTTCCTGTCCACTTCCTTTTCTTTGGCTTTCCAGACTTCGATTTGAAAGAGGATCCAACAAGTATGACCGACTTATCCTTTTTGATGGTGGATTCAGCCGTCTTCAACATGTTCAACAGTTCAGGGATACTATTCTCCATGTTGTGCATGTTAAAATTGACAACAAATGTGTCATATGAGGGAGGCAAAGACTGCAATAAAAGGTCCACATAGAGTTCATTATCCATAACGACTCCAAGGGACTCGAGCCTTTCAATAAGAGCTATCACCTTCAGCCCATGGTCTTGGACTGAAGAGCTCTCAGTCATACGACACCTGAAAAGCTCCTTAGATATCTGATATCTTTCTTGCCTTTTTCTCTCACCATACAACTCTTGCAGGTGAAGAAGGATCTCAGAAGCATTATCTAAGACTTCATTCTGCCTTTGCAACTCATTTGACATCGATGCCAGCATGTAGCATCGAGCATGCAGATTGTCATCACTATGACGGACATATTCTGCATACTCATCTGATGTCTTATCCTCGGGCTCTGGAGGAGGCGATTTTTCAAGTACATATGCCCTTTTCTCCAAGCTCAGGATAAGCTTAAGGTTTCTCAGCCAATCGACAAAGTTCGGTCCAGTTAGTTTGTTTTGATCAAGTATGGATGCAATTGGATTTTTAGCCATTTTAGTAGAGTTATCTACAAAAATAAACGAAGCAGAAAATGTGTGAGTTATCGAAAATTATATTCATTTAACATAAGGTCTGTAATATTAAATGTCTCCCACTATTTTATTCAAACTTTATTAACCCCATAATAAAATTCGGAAAATCTAATTTTCTTAGTGGGTTTAAAGTCCAATATAAATGTTTCACACCCCAATAATATGAGCCCATGAAAAACTCCTGTCGGTAGTCAACTCTTTGACAAGTTTATCAAATACAACCTTCAAGAATATTTTGCCTCACTATTTCTCATACACCCCAATATTATGAGCCCATATGGTACTAAGTGTCAAACATAACCCATCAAACATTCGTGTAGATGGAGCATCAAGATGTCCCACGACTCGTGGCCAACATAAAGACGAGTCCACCCCACGAGTATCTCAATGCTTGGTAGAGATCACAACTTTCCAACACAAGATCACTCCATGACTCATGGCCAGTGACTAAGTGCGGTAGCATTGTCATGTCTTCTACCTTTGATGGAAGGCATGGAATGATATGTCCAACATAACTTGTCCATTTAATTTGATATAAAATTAATCAAAATTAAATTCTTTTAAGTTTCAAAAACTTGGGGTTTACTTTGTAAGACCTCATCAATCTTAATTATTAGGTGGGTTTTTATTTAATGCATTATTCATCATATGAAGCGCAAGTATAAAACATTAAATAAATCTAACATGCATCCTATGCAAAAAGCGGTGGGATGATCATGGCCAGCCTATGCGACCCATTTGAGCCAAAAATGGGTCTAGGTTAATCTAAGGGGTTAAAATGAATAGAACTACTTCTATTACATTTCATAAATAAAACCCATACAAGCATGGGTCTTGAATCATCTATTCTATTACAATTGTAAAATTACCCACACAGGCGTGGGCCTTTGGCATCGAACGTCCTACAATCAAATTAGGAAACCTTACCACCTAATCTACTCTCGATGCAAAAATTTAAAACTTTTACAAATAATAGAATAGGAGGCTCGCAGGCCCCAAAAACCCAAAGATAAAAACATACAATCACATTGGTCATAGACTCATGATCATCACTAAATAAATCATGCTAACATTCATCACATGAATTTAAAGCATATAAATTTATTAATTTTGTGTGTTGATTTAATTTTGGGATAAATAAATTAATATATATATATTTATCAATATAAATAAATATATATTAAAATAATAATTTCAAAATTAACCTTTTAATTTTGAATAGAATAATTTAAAACTTTTTTTATTATTATTATTAATAATATGACCTTAAAAGGTCAGGCCCTTTTTGAAATTGAAAAGGCATATGGTTCCTTTTAATTTCAAAATGTCAAATGCCTTTCTGTTTTTGCAAAAGTAACTTGCTGACAAACCCCCTTTTTAAAAAAAAAACACAAAACCATGCCCTTCTGCCTTTTATAAAGCTCTTGATTAATTTCTTACTAAATAAAGAAGAAAAGGCGGCAACTTTTGAAAAAATATATATATATCTCCAGCCTGTATGAAGATTTGTTTTTGTTTCACAAAACAAAACTGTAGATCAATCCTTTCCTTTTTTTTTTCTTGTTTTTAACAAACAACTGCGCTCCAAAACGTAATTGCAACAATTGCAATAAATAAGTTCATATTTAATTTGCTGAGGCAGTTGTGAATTATATCCCAATAATTAAATCATATAAAACCAATTTTATCACACATAAAATAAATTATTTTAACAATTAAAATATATTTATCTCATAAATATAAATAGAATCAAAATCTAATAATGAAAATGCAAACCGTGGCTCTGATACCACTGTTTGGTTCGCTTTAATCGTACGGGGCTTACGCAGCGATTTTTAAAATTTTTGATTAAATAAAATAAATATATATATCCAATATATACTAAACCCCGTAGATTTCGTTAGCGATTTTAACGATCGTCATTTTTCATTATCATGTATCGAATACAAATTTTGATTCTTATCAAATAAATAAATTAATACCAATCGATTAATGTCTTCAAGCGACGATTGAGAGGGAATCAATTACCGGCTATGTGGCTAACACCGAAACTTCTCGCCGTAGGGATCCAAACGTATCCCCTCTAATTGAGTCCACCTTTTTATTGCGACACCGGAGAAAATCTTCGCTAGTAGAATCGATCCGTTTTCAAATTGATTATAGGAATAATAATAAATCCAACAATCAACAATTGATTGAAGATTAATTATTGTAGATGAGAATTATTAATTAATTATCATCCTATAATTGAAGACTTAAATATATATAGAAAAGAAGAAAAAGAAATTATTTCTCTTTTTTCACAAGAAAAGGGACGGCCTCCTTTTTTTTTTTGGTTTTTTTTTCGAAAACGCCTCCTGTTTGCCAAAAGTACAATAACTTTTGTTTTTTTGTTTTGTTGAATGAGAAAAAGGGATACGGCTGGCTCTTCTAACTTTTATATATATATATATATTTTGAAGTCTTCAATCATTCTAGTGGGCTTTTACAATTAGGGCCTACTAGAAAATTACATAGACTTGGGTTTTGAATCCAACTAATTAATTAATTCAATTAATTAATTAATCTCATGAATTTAAATTAATCAATCTAATTGACTAATTTAATATATTCCTTTAATTAAGATTTCTAATCAAATTAGTTTTAATTAAATAATCAAATATATAATTAAATATTTAATCCAACAATTGAATTAAAATAAAATCTCATTCAATTAATATAAATTAATTAATTATTCCAACTATTGGAGTTATCAATTTTGAAATGTCAACAACCAAAATTATGTGTGACCCTTTTAGAATCACGGCTAACACTAGCAGTAGGCTTATAACTTTTATAAGTTTGTAAATAACAATTTATTATATTAATTAATCTAATTAATTAATTCTCTTGAAATTAACTCTTTAATTCAAGAACCTACAAATCATGACAACATCTAGCAAGTAGAATGATTACCCAGTGTTAGGTGAAATAGCGAGTAAACCTATTTCAATTGCAAGTCCATACATGTACGATCCTTTCGACAACTAGTTTCACGATTGAATCTTGGGCATGGATTTATAAGTCGAAACCCAATTGATTTAATAACTGTGATTTCATTTCAAGTTTAAGTATTTCATTTATGAATCAATATTCATCGTGCCCTGGCCAAGGTCTTTGAATCACAAACTATGAAAATTTACAGGATACTCTCTTGTCCATAGACAAGTGTCGAATTCTATGTTGGCTACAGACAAACCTCCATGCACATCGATACAATACCCAAAATACCCTTTTTACGATTGTCAAGCAATCAAAAGGTAAATCTAAGTATTGCATGATGTGCACAAGGTTACCATCGTACCTCAAGTCAAAGGATTAATCATGTATTATTGCAATATGAAAATTCCTATTCGACAGACAAATCTTCCAGTTAAGAATTTCCATCGGGTCATGTTCAATGAACTTGTTCTCTAACAAGCACTCACATATATGCACTCACGTCACAACGCTGATGTTAATGGAATGCAACATCCTTGTCTTACAAGCATGCATCATATACGCAAGTCTTACCAGGCTATTCAATGTCCTATCTCGAAAAGCCCATTGACTTGGAACAAGTTTAAAACCGAAACCTTAGAGACATGTTCCATGATTGCCATTGTATGCGCAACCATATCCCATAGTTTAAATTGGTATAAGGACTTTATCATATGTGCAATTATAATAAAAGCGAAAACATAAAATAAAGAAAGTTGCATTTATTAATATAATTCCAATAAAATCATTATACAAGTAGATAAAATCCAATCTAATTGGAACGTCGGGCACTCTACTCTAACATGTTGGGCCTAAAAAATTGCCAACAAGAAGAGTATAACTAACAGGAACCAAATACAATATTGGAAAAGAAATCAATAATAATTACAAATAATAACTCTACAGCCATTATGTGAATTTGTTTGTACCAATGATAGATATTTTGAATAATATTTGGTAAAAGAATTATCAACACCACAAAGCATCAAAGTTGATCAGAAAAAACAACTGCATTAGTTATAAACTCAAAACCAAAAACAATATTCGCTGAAAAGAAAATAACAACTCATCCAATCAGGATATAAGTCTGAAAGGATGTTAAATGCTAAAGGATCTGCTTCTCTTCATATCACCCTCACTTAAACCAACAAATTGAACGCTACCAACCCACATCCTTCGTAAGATACCACATAGAGATGGTTTTTTTTAGCATATTTAAAAAATAAATTAAAAATGAAAATAAAAGAGAGTGATAGAACCCAAACAAATGAAAGGGTAAAACTTAAAATACGCCTATAAACACACACACGCACACAACACACAAGTATATGTATACTTATGAAGGTAGATAGATAGAGAATAAAAGGGGAGAAAAATATACCTTCTCTAGCTTCATGGGAAATATTTTGCCGCCTCCATGATTTACCAGCATGCAATAGGAATGGTTCAATATCCACAAGTTTTTTTTTGGTTATGACATTCCGATATCCAGTCCTGAACCAGATAAAAAAAAACTGTCATCGATTGCAAGACAGTAATTAAGTGGACGGATATAGTAAATAAAAGGAGTGAAAAAAAAAAAAGCATGTTGAGATGATAACATTTAAAACAACATTATTACTAGTGTATGGGAAACTTCTCTAAAGAAACAATCACAGAGTCCTTATTATATGTAAAGTACCTTTCAAGTCCAAATAAAGCACACAACATTTAAATAATGAAATGAGAAATCATTCTCGCAGCTCAATTACACATTGCACAGTCAGCAGCAACGGCATGAAAGAAGTGAATAAGAATTAATAAAAAAACGTTTTAGCTATCAAAATTTTGAATTAACATTCTGAAACAGATACTTTTAGTGTTGACTTATTGAAATATCCAGAAACACTGCTTATAGCTTCAGCAATCCCTTACATGGCTAGTGGCTAATAAGGAGTTTCAAAGTGATTCAGCAATTCATATTCATTAACATGACCAAACAATCAACTGTCAGAAGGTATAAATTGGATGCTATAAATTCAGAAGGAAATGTGAACAATGGCCACTCTTAGTTAGAAACCTAAACAAATCCCTCAATCCAAATTTTATATTTTTGGTGCTACGGCACTAAAAATCCCTACGTAATATATGTGGGTTTTTATGGTAAGCGACCTTATTTCAGGGAAGTGAACGAGTTGGTTGGTTTCTTTGGAGAGGTGGACGAGCTGGTTTGTAGAGTAGCGACCTGGAGTACGAGGATCAATTATCGTATAGGGTCGGGACATCTTATGTTTTGTGTGCTAGAGCTCAGTTATGGGCTTTATAAATATCAAACCCATTGGTTTATATGGATGGTCTATGGGGTCCTGGCTGGCTATATGGAAGGAATAACAGGCCCAGGTCTATTACGGTAAGAGATATATTATTTGTGGAAACTTAGCATAAAGATAGAATCCTAATTCTGAGTCGGTCATGGTGTCATGGTATTTATGGAATTGTGATGAGAGAAGGAAACCCTGACTTGGGGGACACTTCTCTCTTCTCTATAAAAGGGGTGCAGACCTCTCGTTATTTTTAAGTTATTTTTCTATTGTGATTTGGGCTTTCTAAATTATCTCTCGCTGTATCTAACTTAAGAATCGGAGGACCTTCACGGGTCTGATCACCGACTCGAATGATGGTGCTGTTTTGCAGGACCGACGAGGTCGCCAGGAGGATCGTTGAAGGCTTAGTAGGTCGCTGTGACGTATTTGGAATCTATTTCAGGTCGCTGATCTCAGATTTGAGGTTAGTACCTCATATTCTTGGTAACCAATTTTTTTTGGTTTTATCAAGTGGCGCCGTCTGTGGGAAAGAGGGACATCGAGTCCTTGAGCGAAAGGCGTGAGAAATCTTGCAAATGAAGCATGAAGAACAGTAACATATTACCCTAAACCCTACACTATGGTTCTGGATCGAACAAACCAAAGAAGAAGAAGAACTGAGCGGCGGATATCAATGAGGAAGAGGCAATAAAAGACTGACAAACGCCTTCTCGGGCGGAGCCAGCAGTTCAGAGTTTGGGCGGCACACCGCCGCCCTCCTCAAAGCGTCATGATGGAAAAAGACCGGCAGAAGACTTGGACGCGAAGAGGCCGGAAGTGGTGACGCAGAAAGTGATTCACATAGAAACGAAGGAATGGAAGGATTTACCCAAGGATAAGCCCTGCCAAATTAAAAAAAGGACTCTTAGATGGGCTTATGGATTTCGTGCCTCTGGAGAAGATGGAAGAACTGAACAAGTACCTAGCAGACGAGTTGGGTACTCTGAAAGATAAGGTTGATGGACCAAACGGTGAGCAGGAAGAAAAGTCGATCACCAAGAAAACGAAACAAAGCGGAAGAACTTTGTCTAGGAGATCTTCTCCAGGGGGAAAAGGTCGTAGTAAGCCAAAATATGAGATACTTCCAGTTCTACCTCATCCACGGAGTCTCATATTCATAAACATAAACATAAGGGGAATGGGGTGAAAATAAAATGGAGCCATTACAGGCGTCGAGGTCGCCGACATGGCAGGCATACCAGCGAGAGAGGAACCCAGTCTTTGGGTACAGATGGCGAATCTAAAAATAAAACTCGTAAGAGCCGCAGCAGGTACCACGAAGGAAATGGTGAGAATGAGGTGTGACCTGGAAGCAATGCGTTTAGAGAGATGCAAGAGGCCCTGCTAAAGTTACAAAGAAGGGTTGAGGGGGAGAAGTTCAAGGAAGATGAGGGACATCCCCTTTCAGATGTGATGCTGTGAGCTGCGATGCCTAAGACGTATAAAGCGTTGGAGTTCCAGTATCAGGGGATGACGGACCTAGTGGCACACCTGCATCTTTTAGAGAATGAGAGGATGTTACATGGATATACGGATGTTGTAGCGTGTCGGGCTTTTGTGTCTACTTTGAGGGAAATCGCGCAAAGCTGGTTTTACCAATTTCTGCGGGGAAAAATCACTAGTTTTCAGACACTGCGAGCTGCTTTTTTTAAGCAATTTCCTAGTGTGAGGCGAAATTCGAGAACTCACAATCGTTGTTTACTATGGTGCAGCGACCTGGAGAAACTCTAAAGCAATATGTTAATAGGTTTACCAGCGCCACCCTGTGGGTGCCCACTGCAACGGATGAGATGAAGGCGGGAGCTTTACATCAAGGGCTAAGGAGAGAGGCACGAACATATGATGAGGTTTTGAAAAAATGCCATAAATATATACAGGTGGAGGAAGTTGAAGAGAAGCATCAGATGCGTTTTGGTACGGAGGTCGCGGATACGGTAGGCAGTGTGTCTAGAAGGGAATAAAGGAGATAACCTAGAAGGATAGTGCGTGGGCTATTGACCCCGAGTCCTTTGGTTAGCAGAAAACCAGAAGTAGATGTGCATGACTGGAGGAATGAGGATTTCACACCATTGGCTTACCCGCGGGTTAAGGTATTTACTGTTATGGAACGTCTGGTACCTAACGAGATAAAATGGCCAGAAGATCGCACGCCCATCCCTACTCGTCCAAAGTCTGAATTCTTTTGCATGTCCCACAACAATTACGGGCATTCTATGGAGAGGTGCAGGCATCTTAAAGAAGAAATCGAGAGGATCATCAAAGCGGAGCACCTAAAAGAAGCCATTTACAGGGATAGAGAACGAAGGAACCAGGGCGACCATTACCCCCACCACCACCGAGGGATCCAACTCAGGATCAGGTCGCGAGACAACCACAACAGGGAAATCAGGGACATAATGTCCCAAGACGAAATAAGGGGAGGATAAATATGATCTCGGGTGGACCAACGGATGGGGATTCCAACAATGCAAGGAAGAGGCATGCCAAGTCAACTCGTCTGGGACCATGGGAGGTCGCTAGTGTGAGTCGACGAACTCAAGTCGTGGGGCCAGTCATCTCTTTTGGACCTGATGAGCGACGCGGGCTGCATGAGGACCATAACGATGCATTGGTAATCGAAGCTGAGGTGGTGGGGTATGAAGTCGGCAGGATTTTTATGGATAATGGGAGCTCGGTGAATATAGTATACACAGATTGTCTTGAGAAAATGAAACTGGAAACTAAGGTGCGGCCTGTGAATTTGCCTATTTATGCGTTCAATGGGGCACAGGTAATCATTGAAGGAGAGTTGACGCTGACAGTGATATTAGGGAAGGATGAGTTGCGAGCAAGAAAAAGTTTGAAGTTTTTGATAGTTCGAGGGAGGTCGGCATATAACGCCATATTAGGTCGACCTGCCCTCAACACATTCCAGGCACTAACATCGACCTATCATATGATTATCAAGTATCTAGTAGGGGATATAGTGGGAGAAGTAATTTCGGAACAGCAAGTCGCGAGATTGTGCTACCAGATGACGGTCAAGAAGGGATTAGTTGAAAACAAGCGCGAAAGGGATGATGATCGGCCAGAAGAAGTACTTAGTGCGAAAAAGATAAAGGAACAGGAGAATTTTGTTTCGCCACATGAGGAATTGATGGAGATTTCATTTGAGGAAGGTCGCTCAGAGTACACTACGAGGGTGGGGACCTTAATGTTTGAAACAATGAGGGATGAGCTGGTGAAGTTACTAAGAGAATTTCGGGATGCATTTGCTTTTGGGGATGGAGAGTGAACATGGGTGTCTCCTGAGGTCGCACAACATCATTTAAATGCAGACCCAGAGGTGAGGTCAGTAAAACAGAAAAGGAGGCATTTTGGGGCAGAGCTGGAGAAGGTGATCGAGGAAGAGGTGCAAAAATTGTTGAAAGCTGGCCACATAAGAAAAATTCAATTCCCTGAATACTTATCTAACGTCGTAATGGTGCCAAAGCCGGAGCAAAAGTGGAGAATGTGCGTGGATTTTCGCGATCTGAATAAGGCCTGCCCAAAGGATCATTATCCTTTGCCACGAATTGATCAGTTGGTGGATTCGACTTCAGGGTGCGAGATGTTGAGCATAATGGACAATTCACAGGGGTATCACTAAATACCTCTGGCAAAGGAGGATCAGCCCAAGGTGAACTTCGTTACTTCCACGGGGACGTATTATTTTGTATCAATGCCTTTTGGTCTGAAGAATGCTGGAGCGACCTATCAGAGATTGGTGGATAGGATGTTTAAAGATCTATTGGGGTCCACTATGGAGGTTTTACGTTTACGATATGTTGGTCAAGAGCAAGAAATCTGAATCCCATGTGGAGGATTTGAGGAAAACATTTGTCATACTAAGGCAGTATGGGATGAAGCTTAATCCAAAAAAGTGTACGTTCGGTGTACGGTCGGGGAAGTTTTTGGGGTACATGGTGATGGAAAGAGGGACTGAAGTTAATCCGCAGAAAGTGCGAGCTATTTTAGAGATGCCACACCCTCTGACAGTACATGACATACAGGTACTTACAGGTCGCAATGCAGGGCTTAGTCGTTTTATTTCCAGGTCAGCGGAAAGGGGTGTCCCATTTTTTAGGGCACTCCGAAAGGGATTCAAGTTTGAATGGACGAAAGAAGATGCGGATGCGTTTGAGGAGTTAAAAAAGTACTTGGCTGAGATACCACTGTTGACTATGCCGATGCCTGGGGAAGACCTGATCTTATACATATCGGTGGGGGAGGTCGCAGTAAGCTCAATGTTGATCAGAGAAGAATCGGGCACGCAAAGGCCTATTTATTATATTAGTAGGATGTTACGGGGGTTTGAGTTAAAATATTCCGAGCTGGAGAAAGGAGGTTTTACGTTGATTTGTACAGCAAGAAAACTGCGGCCGTACTTTTTAAGCCACAGGGTGAAGGTGCGTACTAATTTAGCTCTTAGATAGGTTCCGAGTAACCCAAATGTATCTGGAAGATTGGTGAAGTGGGTTGTAGAGTTGAGCGAGTATGACGTGTTGTATGAACCAATGGTAGCTATCAAAGCGCAAGTGTTGGAAGATTTTCTACAGGAGATGGTGCGCCCATCTAATGCGGGTGAGGAGGTAAAGCCATGGACATTGTACACTGACGGCTCCGCTATGATATCAGAAGCGGGGCTGGGCATTGTGTTAACCAGCCCAGAGGGAGAAAATATGGAGTTCGCGATCAAATTGGGGTATAAAGCATCCAATAATGAGGCTGAGTACGAGGCTATATTGCAGGGTATCAAAATGGCAGGCGATCTGGGAGTAAGAAAGGTATGGGCGTACATGGATTCCCAATTGATAGCTCGGCAGTTCGATGGTTCTTTTGAGGCTAAGGAAGAGCGAATGGCGGTGTACTTAAACAAACTACGACAAGAGGCAGCACGCTTTGAAGAGTTTAAACTGGAGCATTTACCGTGAGCTGAAAACACTCGGGCTAATCTGCTCGCTCGAATAGCAGGAGCAATGGGGACTTGTGATACTCGAAGGATCACGTTGATGGAGTTAGAACACAGTAGTGTGGAAAGAGGAAGGGAGGTTATGGAGCTCGAAGTTAAGGATGATTGGCGTTCACCTATATGGGATATTCTCATCAAGGCCAAGGAGGATGTAGAAGGATTGACAACAAGGGAGGCAAGAACAGCAGCTCATTTTTGTGTGGTAAATGAGACATTGTACAAGAGGTCGCATTTTGGACCTTTTCTGAAATGCTTGGCTAAGGAGAAAGGGTTGGAGGTGTTAAAGGAAATACATGAAGGATATTGTGGTGATCATGCGAAAGGAAAAGTGTTGGTTGGTATAACACTGCGGGCTGGCTTCTTTTGGCCAGGAATGAAGGGAATGGCTACTGATATGGTAAGGACGTGCAAAAAGTGTCAGATGCATGCTCCGGCTATTCATATACCGGCTGAGGAGATGATGGTTATGAGCTCTCTGTGCCCGTTTGCGCAATGGGGGATTGATATTATGGGTCCTTTTCCAAAGACCCCGGGCAATAAAGAAAATCTGGTGATAGCAATTGATTATTTCACGAAGTGGGTAGAGGCCGAAGCGGTCACAGGAATAAGCGAGCAGCATATGATGGATTTTATTTTTAATAATATATTTTGCAGGTTTGGTGTGCCGCGAGTGTTGGTATCTTAAAATGGAACTCAGTTCAATGGGAGAAAAATTTGAAATTGGTGCAAGGAGATGGGGATGAAGCAGCGATTTACTTTTGTGGCGCATCCCCAAACTAATGGGTAAGTAGAGGTTACTTACCGTATAATTGTGCAGGGACTCAAGTTGAGGTTGGAAAAGGCAGGGGGACTTTGGGAAGAAGAGCTCGCATCGGTCCTGTGGGCTTATCAAATAACTCCCCAAACTTTGACGGGGGAATCACCATTTAGTCTGGTCTATGGTATGGATGCGGTCATTCCGGCGGAGATAGTAGGTGGATCGCAGCGCTTAGCGGCATTTAATGTGGAGGAAAATGAAAGGTTAGCTCGGGGAGAAATTGAAACGATTGATGAGATACGAGATAAGGTTGCAGCAAGGGTCGAGCATTATAAACAAATGATACATGCTGCTTTCAACAAATGGGTTAAGCATCGCAGTTTTCGAGTTGGTGATTTGGTATGGAGGCGAGTTGATGCATTGCGTATGACTAAGAAGCTGGAGCAAAATTGGGTGGGGCCCTTCAAAGTGATAAAGGTATTACAGGGAGGAACGTAATACTTAAAGATGCAGGCGGAAAAGTTCTACCTAGGATCTGGAATGTGTGTCACTTGAAGAAATATTACGCCTAGAGGGCGGATATGGGCTGACGCTTCTATTAGGTCGGTGATGGGTTTTATGGTTATCGGCCGACGCTTCTATAGGTTGAATAGTTTTTTTATTACCCTTCGGGGCGGATGGTTTTCTTATTACCCTTCGTGGCGGATGGTTGATCATAAACCGATGCTTGTATAGGTCGGATGGTTGTTACCCTTCGGGGCGGATGGTTATATTATTATAAATTTTGGGCGAACTACTTTTATGGTCTTTTAATATGGTTAATGGTGTGATTATTGCTTTATATGTTCGGGAAGGATATGTTTGACTTACATACCTTTGTCGAGCCGTTGTCTTATATCATGGATAGATGTTTTTTTGCGAGCTGATATATTTATCTTTTAAGCTTACTTTAAGCTCCACAGGTTATTAATGATTTATGGTTTGATTATTTCCTGAATCTGATGGGGCGAAGTATGATTGGTTGTAATCTCGCGCGACCTATATTAACTTATGATTTTATTTCATACATGGTTTATGGTTGGTTTTTTATATGGTTTAAAGTGCAGGATCATATATGGTTGAATTCGACGAGCTATGTATAGAGTAAATAAAAGTAGAAGTGTTCACAAATCATAAACATTGTTCATACATGGTGAGAGCATGGATACATGTTTTTAATTCAAAATAGGAACATCAAGTTTTCAGGTCGCGCTTGGTCCAGACGCAGGAACCACATCTTCTAGAGGTGTGTCCACCTCGGCCAATAGCTTGGCCAACATAACAGCTCGACCCTGGCAAAATAACCACCATTCGGCGTCAGTTGGTTGGTTCATGTCGCCTTTAAAAGTGCTGAACGGGGGCAACATATCGATGATGGCGGGCACGTCGGGGTTGTATGAGACATTTAGTGCCGCGATCTGATTCTTGATTATGTCAGCGGTGGGTAAAAAAAAGGCGTTCTAGAAAATAGTTTTTCTGTTCTAGAATGGTACCATCCCAGGTTGATCCGCCACTTTCCAGAACGGTTTTTTGAAAATACCATTCTGGAAAGTTATACTTTCCATATCGGTTTTTCAAAAAACCGTTCCGGGAAGTATCACTATCCACAACGGTATTTTGAAAATACCATTCTGAAAAGTTATACTTTCATATTAGTTTTTCCAAAAGACGTTTTGGAAAGTGATACTTTCCAAAACGGTATTTTTAAAATACCGTTCTGGATAGTGATACTTTCCAGATTGGTTTTTCAAAAATACGTTCTGGAAAATGATACTTTCCAGAATGGTATTTTATAAAATAACGATCTGGAAAATGATACTTTTCAGAACAGTATTTTCAAAATACCGTTCTGGATAGTGATACTTTCCAGAACGTCTTTTCTAAAAACCGTTCTAGATTTTGTCACATACCAGAACGGTATTTCAAAATATGTTCTGGAAAGTTTTGTCTTTTAGAATATCATTTTTAGTATGCTTTCTAGTATAAACACACTTTTATAACGTCTTTTCCTAAAAAAAGGTTCTAGAAATTTGAGTTTTTATACCGCTTTCATCAAATGTAAAACCATTCAAATATACTATACTATTAAAACACCAAATACTCATTTAAATTATAAGTGACCAAATACATCATCTCGATCCCTTCAAAGCACCCCAAAACAACAAAAAAAATACAATATTCATCAAGTGTTCAAAATGAAAACCACTCATTATGGCCTTGAAAAATCTTAGCCTTCGCTCTTCATCTTCTTCCCACCAAGCACAAAGAGTCGAATAGTTGTGACACGATGGAGCACGTACCTGAATGGCAGCAAAAATTGTTTCATATTATTATTCCTTCATTTTATATAATCTTTACTAATAAAATGAAAAATAGAAGTATGCATGACTTTAAATTAGGATGGACCACACCGTCATATAACTGTACTGTGACGGAATACCATATTCCAGGCCAGGTTCGTTGGGCATGCGTTGTATGCGTAAACCAATTAGACCCAGTTCTTGCATCACCTGCATCCAAAATCGCCCCATCATAATAAATTAGTGGGTTGATTCCAGAAAATGTCCCAAGGTTCAATCTTATTACCAAAAAAAATCAAAATTATAAATAGCACATTGAATTTTTTTTTATTTTACAAATTGCGCCCTGAGGATGTATGTTAAGTAAATACAAATATCATGGGTAATTTTCATAATTTACCCTAAATCAATATTTAAATAATTACTAGTACATATAAAGGGTATTTTCATGGTTTAAAATAAAATCTCATGGCAAAGAAGACTTAATTATATTTTTGTTTTGTTTTATATGCTTTTTATTTACATATTTTATTCAGTACATTTACTTCTCTAAAATATAAAAAATATTCATATAAGTTCAGTTTGTATATACATATTTTAAATACTATTATATCAATTCATTAACCCCACAAACAAGATTATCTAGCTACACCACTGATCATAAGAGAACCTACATTATTTGTATGAAAATCTAAGTGGCAGCTAAAATAAGATAACTTCCCGTATTCATCAGTAGCATGAGTCACACTCGTCTAAAACGACTTGCATTGATTTTCATACCTTATGTGGGACTTGCATCCTACAAGCATTGCCTATTCCAGAATGAGGAATATCTCCATCACCACCAATTTCATTCGAGGTGTCAACAATCATGACACGCTTCTCGTACTCATTTGCTAGCCTACGAGCTATGTCCCTTAAACACAGCAACAAAAGAAATAAAAGCCACAAAGACTGCATTTGGTCCCAATAACAAGGAAAAAAAGAATACAATGGAAATGGTTTTGTTACTTCGAGATATAGTAAAAAGGAAATTAAGTGTATGTTGTGGCAGAAAACCCACCAGGACATTTAGGTACATGGCAAGCATTCCAGCCAGGATGATGATGCTATCTCGTATCTTATCATAATTAGATTATGAAAATAATAACTGCAAATAAAAAATATTTAATGCAGATAGAGAGCATTTGTTTCACACCGACTGCAATGATCATGCATTTCCTATGTGCTGGAAAAAGTTTACTCAAGAATAATGTTGTAAAAAACCCTACCTAGACAACGTTGTTATTAACTAAAAAGATAAATAATTTTTTTCCATATTTTGTAAAATGGTTTTTAAATTTATATTAAATTATTAAATTAGCCCGATGTTGATGGCATTATAAGGAATATACAGCTGCATTTTATAGTTGTTTGAACGTCAGTGGACAAACATCTAAATCTTATGATGCACAAATTCAAGGCATGAAGATAGAAAACAAATATAAATGCAAGGTTAGTGGCACCGTTACCTGATGTTAAGAACAAAACACGCAAACCGGATATAGGGTGCAATCCGGAATGGAAGAGTATAGTAAGAGCATAGACTGATAGTGTAACGACCAAGTTTTTATTGTCTTATAATATTAAGCCCAATTTTTTTTTAAATTTTATTGTTTCAAGTCCACTAATTACATTATTCTTATTTTATTTTTACTAAAACCCAAATTCAATAACAATATTTTTTACAAAAGTCTAAACCAAGCCCAATGGCAAGCCCAAATTCAAATAATATTATTTTTATTATTTTGTTTTAAATAAGCCCAATTCAAACCCAATAACTAGCTTAAGCCCACCAAGAAACCAACCCTAACTTTCCAAAAATAGGTCCACCTTTGGTTTTTAAAGAAAACCCAAAGCCAACTCCAAACATTCAGCCCAACATTTCTGCATACAGCCGCAGTCAAATAACAGGCAAAAACCATTCTTTTATTCTAAAAATTTTCAAAGAACACAATTGATTAATCCCAATTTCCGGCAGCCATCGTAACCGGACCGGCTGCCGATTCCTAACCATGACAACCATCGACCACCACCATCTCCACTGCTACGCCACGACAGCCCAAATCAAAACCCATCACCAAACCAACCGAAACAAACCCAAACCCATCGTCGAACCACCACCACGGTCGATTTCAATTGACAGCCACACAACACCGCCCAAATCGGACCCCTGTCCAACCTACAGCCCGACTTTCCTACGATGAATCTCCACCATCCACCCAACGAACACTGCAGCCACTCAAAACAACGCCATCCCAGTCACGGCCCGATCGAGACCCGACTGTGCCCGAGCCCAGTCGAGCCGTATCGTTGTCGCCCATGTCGCTGATTTCCAACCACAACCTTCACGGTCGATCCAAATCGCCACCCGAGCGGCCCCACGAGGAACCAGCCGAGTCGCCTCACCCGCCGTTACCTAGCCGCCACCGCCCGAATTGCCGTCGCCAGAAATCCGAGAGGCCACCACGACCACAACCCGTTTTCCAGCCCATCGCCGAGCCGCCACCAAAGCCACGGTAACCCCACGTAGTCGCCGTCGACTTCAGGGAAGGAGCAGGTCCGCCCGGGCCCGAAGATGACGAAGCATCGTCTGTCGCTGTTGCCGTTCACCATTCACCACGCCCGCCGCCGTGGTGCTTGCACACAACCAGTCCAAATCAGGCGCAGCAAAACCACGGCCAATTTCAATCGCCAAACCCACGCAGTCGCCGCCTCCGCC
>BMAC01000355.1:1043339-1062827 GCA_014905375.1 Phtheirospermum japonicum | reverse complement strand
TATGATTTCTTCTTAACATTGCCGAACGTGTTCCATGTTTGTCTATGTTAAATGCGATTGTATGAATTATCTATGTCTCAATGCAACATTCCATAATAACTTTCGGGCTAAAACAACTGTAGCTTTCGGGCTAGCTTTCGAGCTAAAACTATGGTTGGCCAACATCTATGAACGACTGATAGTGTGTTGTAGCTATTCATTTATGGTTTGTATGATTGTGGTTAATATTGACAAACGGATCCCCACGGAGCGAGTTGAAAGCTCACACCCATTTTTTTATATCAAACTTTTCAGGTTGAGGAGTTGGATGTGGTACGAGGCGGTGGATGCGAAGATGTTATTTTACTTTCTATAGATTGGTATCTTTAGTTTTTGTCAAATTTAAAATAAAGTTTGGGACTCGTTTTTCTGTTTGAAATTACGTGAACAACTAAGTACTACTGTTTTGATTCATTAAGTGAATCTCCTATTTTTAAATAAATGTTTAAGTTTTATTCACGCTTCCGCTCAGTTTTTATTGTGATTGTGATTTATTGAAAAACTCATGCCCTTATTTTTGAAAGTTTTATTTATAAAGAATTAAAATCTATATTTTTTTGAAAATGGGGCGTGACAGATAGATCCAAAGCCAACACTACCAACAAAAGCACCTGCAAATGAAATAGACGGAAACAACTTAAGGGGAAAAGACCAAGAGTCAAAGATTACAACATTTTCCATTAATAACATGAAATAATAAGTACTTCCCAAAGCTAAATACAAATCAGCCCCTGCATTATTTTCAGAATATAAGGCAATAACAGAACTACAACCCTAAATTACATAAGCAAAATATAAATCTTACCATTCTATATACCAAATAGAATATAACAAATACATGAGGCCAATTATTATTCATTATTTTTCTGACGACCACAGAGCTCACTGTGCTTAAAAAATAAGTAAAACAACAAAAATGTGTAATAGTAAACGGTTGTGTACCTTTAGTCTATTCAGATTACTCTTCCAGAAAACACTGCACCCATCATATGTCATTGGAAAGAGTATATGTGCAATGAGAATCAGAATAGTTACTGCCTGCAAACAAATAAAACATATATATAAAACAAGAAAGAGAAAGCTCAATATATTAAAAAACTAATAGGTCCAAAATAAAGCACCACAAAAAAAACTACACATACACGATAGCATTAAGTTTGAGGATAAAGAATTACCCCATTAATTCTAGCAATGTGTGGTGTTGCAAGGGGAATTATATACGGAAATAATTCCTACCTCTAGTTTATTTATAGCATAAGTAATAGACTTAAGTCTCACACTGTTAGCTACACTTCACCAGATCAAGTATAAATGTAATTGTGCATGTGAGGATTAATTTAATTAGATTTTACTGAAGAATAAGCCTTAAGCAGACACACTAGAACTCTTGTAAAATTATTATTGGCATGGCATTTCTTTTTTTTTTTTCTTTTTATTTATATATAATTTTGGTGGCATGAAACATTCCAAGAGGATGGGGGTTTAAGGTCACATCCTCAACCTATATGTTGATGGAAAGAAATATAGGAGTGAGAACTTTAAAAATGACGCCTATAACCATAAAAAAACAAACAAAAAAAAACTAGGAAACTCTGCATGTTCAAAAACAATTCAATAAATTATTCACTTTTAAGTTTAACTCATAAATGAGACTCTCGGTGCCATTCAAATACGATAACTCTCCTAGATAGTAGTACCCCCTATCGCTGTAAGCCTCAGTACACCACAGAGATCTCTAAAAATCCAAACCAATTATTTAAAAAAATTAACTTTAAAGCAATATTATGAAGGAAAATGGATAATGAAGACAGTTCAAAGGCTTCACGAACCTCCAAGAAATTCAGGAGCACTAAAGCAAAGTAGTTAAGGGTCCAAAGAATATCAAATTATATAAATAGTAAATATGAATGTAAGGAGCTTCTATAGGTTGACTGGTCAAGAATTTCTTCGGGTATTCCAATTCCATCTCCAGCCTGCAACAGCACCAAGGATTTGAATTGTCAGATAAATGTGACTTAACTACTCACTCAATCCTTCATAGAAATCTACATTAGGTTGTAATCAAGTGTGTCTAATGAAGAACATTTCAAGTTTAAATTCAGATGTAGTCGGATTTGCATGACAACTGAGATTTTAATAACTTGATTATGATAAATTACCTTCTGTCACCTCGAGTTCAAGTTCTTTCACTTACCGAATTCAAGACATCTATGGAATCGGATGAATGCGAATCCACAAAGCTACAGCCAATTAGATTAGGAACCCTCTGCATACACACACACACACACACACACATATATATATATATATATATATATATATATATATATATATAAACATACATCATCAAGTGAAATGACGATTAATTGATTATACTTTTGAATGACTATCTTCTTTAACCAACATAAACAATCTGATAGAATTTATTAATTAGGAAATATAGCAAAATTACAATTTATTAAATTTAAAAGAAAAATAAACTCACCAGTGAGTTTCCATGCCTCCATGATTGTTCAGTAGCAGTCGAAAAATAAGAATCCGCAACCCCAAATACCCTAGGATTCAAACACCCCATGTTTCTCACTGCATAAACCACTTAACACATATTTTACTTTGAACTTTGAATTATTAAAAGGAAAAAAAAAGTGGCAAAAATGTAAGAAGAACCAAACTCACAATGAGGGATATCATAAATCAATCAAATTGAGTCATCTTGAACCATTATCCACACTATAGCATAGAAAAACTTGATTCTTGAATCAATGTACATAAATAAAACCCATCAAGAAAAAAAGTATTCGTGAACGGGTCGGGCTGGGTGAGATTCGTGGTGAAGGGAACAAAGTCGATTATAATCTCTACTGAAAATGTACTCAATTGTGATTAGATTCAAGGCCCTCTGTAACACATAAAATGAACACTTTCTGTTTTTATCAATTCCAAGTACAATTCATGGTATTTATCAAAGTTAAGAAAAATGGATTTAGAGAACACAACATTCAAAACACAAACCTGCAAACAGAAAGTGCCTTTCTTATATCTCCAGATGCTGCAACAACTCTCTGAAGCAAATAGAAGCATAGTATTCAGAATACTGCTGAGCCTTAAGTCATGAGTGAAAAAGAGAGCAAGGAAACAAAAGAAAGCACGGTATTCAGAACATTGTTGTCAATTTGGACTGCAATTGACATCGACAAAATCTAGCGAACTACACTGAACCCAATATTTTATCTGTTCACAAAATTCAGCCCGGACCTCGTTCCTCGGACCAAATTTGTTGTGAGTCTGTCCTCAATCCGTTCAGTCCCAGTTTTAGACTTCCATTTCAAAAAAAAAATTATGAAATTCCTAATTCTAAACTTCATCTATACAGATACTCGACCAATTTCACCTTATTCAAGCGAAAGGGGATCGGTGGAAGAAATTTTTGAATTGGCCACAATTGTAGCTCATTTTTTAAAATTAGTACTTGGGTTAGCATCAACAAGATGTGGGGAAGGTTGATGCACATCCGATTTGTCCAGAGGGACGTCGGCCATTTTTGTTCAAATAGGGATCGGAGCCTATTTTTTAAAAATTTTGTCGATTTTTAGGATTTAATGTGGGGGAGAACGATCAGGAAGCCTTCATGAGGAGGTGGTGGGCACCTCTCAAGGCGGAGGCAGATAGAGGATGAAGAGAAGGCGCTGTTTGGAAGAGAAGGCGCAAAATGCTAGAGAGAATGCGAAGGAAAAAAATAGAAATAGAAAAGAAATAGAAAACGTATGTGGGGTGTAATTTTAATAAGTAAAAACTTTCGAGAACGGTTTTTCTAAAACGTTTTGGATTGACATACAGTCCAGAACGGTATTAAGCTACTGTTCGGGAATGTATGTCAATCCAGAACGGTTTTAAAAATACCGATCTGAAAAGAAATAATATGGGCAGCAAAAAAAAATTCATTCATGCAGTATAACATTTCAAAAAGACTTTCGAGAATGGTTTTTATAAAACCGCTCTGGAATGTACGTCAATCCAGAACGGTATTAAAATTTCCGTTCTAGAAAGGAAGAATATGGGCGGTAAAAAAAACTCATTCAGGCGGTATTTGATTCATGCATTTTTGTTAAGAATCTGTACATAATTGAGTCTTATTTTAGTAATTTTTTATTTTTATTTTTCGGGTTAAAAATGAGTTGAATTGCATCATTTTGCATTTTTCATCTATTTACTTAATTTTCCGACTTATTGATCAATAATTGGTCCAAACGAGAATAATTCTGTGATTTTCTCATACAGCTAGAGTGTCCGGTGGATTCAAAGTACGTAGATTGAAGGAGAGACACTCACGAGTAGCCCAAAAGGATGCACACCGATCGAACATCTCATGTACACCGGTCGGTGGAACTGTTGACGTGCACACCGACCGGTAGAACTGGCCCACCGAACGGACCCGGGGACAGTGGCTTTCGTCCGATCGGACAAGACATATGACCGGTTGGACAAGAGCGTTACGAATGCAGATTTCTGGGAATTTTCGATTACGGAATGGCTAAAAATATGTTTAAAATAGCAGAGGCGGCTAGGGTTCGATATATTCAGTCCCAGAGGTTGGAAGAGAGGGTTAGATACACAAAGAACACTAAAAGGTTGAGAGATTTGACACATCTCTCACACCTATCGATAAATCTGTGCGACGACGTATCAAGGTTCAATTTGCAACTATTCTCGTTCGTGGCTAAGGTGCTGGGTCCGTGACAAGCCCGAGGACTCTACGCATTTCATTCGGAGTATTTTCGTCAATCATCCCTCGTTGAACGTAGTTCAACGGCATTGTAATTTCTGAACTCGTAGTTTGATGTTTTCATAGTTTATTGATTCCGGAATTGTTTTGAATACTTTGGGAATTTGATTAGATAATACTTTGTTGATCTTTAGTTAAGGTGTTGAATGTTTGGAATGGATACTATTGTGTTTGGGATTATGGAATGAACAAGTGTTAGGATAATCAATTGATAATTTGCTTTCGTATTTCAAAATATTGCTAATAGTTGGTGTTAATGGGTTGCTGAAATTGTTAGAACATTAGGGAATTATAGTTAATGCATTATAAGTCAAAAGCATGTTTATAATCGTTGGTGCAATTAGGAAAAGCTCTTATTTGGTTTACACCTTTCACTATTCTCATCACTTGTGAAGAGGTTGACACCCTCGAGACAAGAAGAACTCATTTTTATTTTAAGTTATTGGAATTGAAACATCTACAAAACCCCATTTGATCGTGTGTTTAGATAGAATTCTGATAGTAGTATAATAAACACCGTTAAATCCGATTACCATTCCTCGAGAGATCGACCTGAGTTAACTCACTAGTCTACAAGTGACCCCGTTCTCTTGCGGGCGAGCTTAAAACCTTTCAAACGTAGACGTATATTTGTTAACCGGAATTTAATTTTGAAAGGGACATAAAAGTTCGGCTCAAAATCTGGCACCGTTGCCGGGGACTGGTAAAGGTGTTTAAGATATTTATTTGTGTTATTGCTTATAAGTCGTAAATTGTATAATTATTTGCCACTCGATGCGGTGATTGTTTGTTGTTGATGCTAGGTCGACGAAGCCTTAGAGGAGAATTGACCCCATTCATCAATAGCATCGAACACATTTCGAAACCAAGACAACTATTTCCCTCGACCGAAGAGAATCTTTTGGAAGCAAGTTCATCCAACATGGCAGAAACTCTACCTCTTGGAGGACGAGGAGGAGCTAATGGTGGACGAGGGAGGGGACGAAACACCCAAAACCCTCCCCGCGATTATCCATATGGAGTGCCACCCATTGACGATGTGCACGTACAAGAGCAAATGGGTAATAACGAAGACGAAGAGCAAAGAAATCCACCTCTACTCCAAAATGAAGAAACAAGAGAACCAAACCAAGCGAACAACGGAGAACAACAACCGAGGGGCGATCATCAAATTATGATGCAAAAGAATCCCACTTACCAACAACCTCCTCAACGATTTCGGAACTGAGAGGAAGCTCGAGCTTATAACAATCGAGCGGATAGAGAGTTCGATCAGAACAATGGTGGTCATGGCGGGCCCGAGCCCCAAAACAACCAACGAAACCACCAAAGGCATGAAGATTTCGAACGAGAACAGAACCACAATCAAAATAGGAGGCAGAGACGTCCGTTCAACGCTTGGCAGAGGGATAATTTTCGAAACGATGAATATAATGATCGTGGGAATTATGAGGAGGAGCGTGACTATGGGTATTACGAGGAGTATGGGGAGGAACGAAACAATGGCGCACGAGCCAACTTCAGAGGAAGGAGAGAGCACCGATACCCTCACGAATGCCGTCAAGGAGATCTCCTTTTCCCAACAATTGGATCGTACAGCAGTGCAATAGTCTTAGGGCCCGCGGCAAGAGACTATGATTTGAAGGCGAGCTGTGTGAATCAACTTCCTACCTTTCACGGCATACTCAATGAAGATCCATTGAATTTTTCCGCATCTTGGACTGCATGAGGATCAATTGAGGATGAAATGTTTCCCTACTACTCTGAAGGACAAGGCGAAGCATTGGCTTTTGTCGTTACAACCCAATTCCTTGACTAATTGGGAGATGGTGTACAAGAAGTTTGTGAGTAGGTTCTACTTCGCTCAAACAACTGCCAAGTTGCGAAGAGAGATCACAAATTTCAAACAAATAGAGGGGGAATCGTTCTACGAAGCCTGGGAGCGTTATAAAGGGCTTTTACAAAAATGTCCACACCACAATAATAGTGCCTAGATGGTGAATAACTATTTCCATGAAGGGTTATTTCCGGTCTACAAACAGCAAGTGGAAGTGAAGGCCGGAGATTTTTGCGAATTGACCGCCACGGAAGCTTGGGATTTGTTCGAGCACATGAGCGAGAAATCGCAACAAACGAGCTTCCGACCGAGGAGATTCAAAGTCCCGACAATTCAAATCGAGGAACTAACAAAGCAAGTCGCACTATTAACAAGCAAGATGAAGGGGGAGGAGGAACCTTCGACACCTCCGCTTAAGATGTGCGAAAAATGTGGGGCAGTGGGACATGAAATGGATACTTGTAATGTGGTATTCGACGACGAAGAGGAAGGGGAGATCAATTCCATCCAAAACTATCAACCCAATGATAAGTATGGGAAGAAGTTTATCGGGCAGTATAACTCTAGTTCAGGCTATGTTCCAAAGAGTTCAAATTACATGCCCAATTCTAAATCCTCTGAACCACGACAATTTCCGAATAAGAGCCAAGGAGAACCGAGCGGCCAAAACACTTATCAAAACAAGGGGCAAGGCAACTACTCTCAATACCCTCTGAAATAATATCAGGCACCACAACAACCATATCAACAAGCACCACAACCGCAATACCAACAAGCACAACAACAACAATTTCAGCAAGTGCCACCGCAGCAGCAAATGCCACTCCCGATTAGCCCCGACGATGAACTAAGATTGTGGCGTCAACAAATAGAGCATGAGACTCTACGTAATCGAGAGGAAACACTTCGTACAACCGAGGAAGGCAAGCGGACAAGGAAGCAACTGGAAAAGCTAGAGATGATGATAGGTCAACTCTCGGCTTCTATGGCAAAAACAACGAGTGATTCGGGAAAGCTACCTAGCCAACCCGAGCAATCAATGGCGGTGCATGTGTTGCTAGGTGGGAAGCAAGTTGATAACGAAGTACAAGAAACCGAGAGGGAAGACTTCGAAGACGAGCAGACAATGGATACACAAGATGAACAAGAGTCAAGTGCGAATGGTGAAGGAGGAACATTGGATGAAATTCACAAATCAAGTAACCCATATGTTCCCAGATCATTGAGGGGGTCTTTTCAACCGAAACGTGCCAAACGGATCAGAAAGGCGCAGCCAAGGACCCAACCGATCGGACTACCAAGGTGACCGGTCGGACTGGAGTCCATAAGATTTTGACCGATTAAAAGCAGACCGATCGGACCGGAACCCAAAAAAATTTGTCCAACCACACCAACCTAGGGTCCGATCGGAGTAGAGGACAGGAGATTTCTACTGATCGGACTAATAACACTGACCGGTCGGACAAGAGAGTTGAAGAGGAACAAAGGCCACAACGTGTAATAAAGGACGCCATACCGTTTCCCAATCGTCTCAAGCCAGCAAGAGAAAGCAAAAAGTTCATGGAACTTTATAATATGCTGAAGGACGTGAACGTAAATCTCCCACTTTTTGACGTGATCAAAGCTATGCCGGCTTACGTAAAGTTTTTTAAAGAACTTGCGTCAAAGGATAGGAAAATGGAAGGAAATGAACGGATGAATTTATCCAAGGAAGTGAGCACAATTTTCCACCAAACGCTACCACCGAAGGCAAAAGATTCAGGGAGTTTCTGCATCACAATCACCCTTGGAGATGGACAAAGAGCGCGTGGAATTCTTGACTTAGGGGTGGGAATCAATTTGATGCCCTTTGCCCTGTACAAACAATTCAACCTTGGGAGAATGAAGCCAACAAGCTTACGGCTTCAATTGGCTGATCGTTCATTACGATATCCGTTGGGAGTGGTTGAGGACGTTCTAGTGGAGGTTGGATCTTTGGTAGTCCCCGTGGACTTTGTGATACTAGATGTCGGAGAGGTGGATGCGGCAAGCAAGGAGCACAATATTCTATTGGGCAGACCTTTCATGGCACCTTCGCACACATTGATCGATGTGGGAAGAGGAAAAATGACACTCTCCATACTAGGGGAATCATTGACGTTCTCAATCAAACATATACAAAATATTCCATCACCAATGATTGGTCCCGATTGCTCTTATCTTGATTCGGTGGACCAATGTGTGAGCGAACTATTTGGTGTTGTACCAGTTGAGAATTATGACGCCGAGGACGACGGTTTTGATTCAAACACGGAGGGGGTGGTCACTCTTTTCGAGATTAATGAGACACACAAGATCAAGCAAACCGTTGTGCCCACCTTGAAGCCCAAAATGGAACTTAAACCGCTTCCAAGCCATCTGAAGTACGTATTCCTTGAGGCGAACGAGAGGAAACCCGTAATTATATTTGCGGAATTGGCGGAACAAGAATAAAAAGAACTCATCGCGGTTCTTAAAAAGTACAACCAAGCAATAGGATGGAGTATCGGTGATATCAAGGGAATAAGTCCGGTCACATTCATGCACCAGATCGATATTGAAGAAGGAGCAAAACCGATACGAGAGGGACAACGACGTTTAAATCCTACGCTCAAAGAGGTGGTCAAAAAGGAAATTTTCAAGCTGATCGAAGAAGGTATCATATATGCTGTCTCCGATAGCGAGTGGGTTAGCCCGGTTCATGTTGTTCCGAAGAAAGGGGGCATCACAATAGTGGAGAATGAAAAAGGAGAAATCGTCCCAACACGCTCAACCACCGGGTGGTGGATGTGCATTAACTACCGCAAGCTCAATGCGGCGATGAGGAAGGACCACTTCCCACTCCCATTCATGGATTTATTGCTCGATAGACTAGCATGGCCTTGAGTACTATTGCTTTTTAGACGGTCTTTCTGGCTACAACCAAATCGTAATCGCTCCGGAAGATCAGAAGAAGACCACATTCACGTGTCCCTTTGGCACGTTCGCTTACAGAAGAATGCCCTTTGGCTTGTGCAATGCTCCAGCAACCTTTCAAAGTTGTATGATCTCCATTTTCACCGAATTCATCGATGATTTTCTCGAAGTCTTTATGGACGACTTCTCGGTATTTGGCTCTTCCTTCTCTCATTGCCTAAACAATTTGACAAAACTACATGAGCGATGTGTTGAATCTTACTTGACCTTGAGTTGGGAGAAGTCGAATTTCATGGTGAAAAGTTGTATTGTATTGGGACATGTGGTGTCGAGCAAGGGTTTGGAAGTTGATAAAGAAAAAATTAACCTGATTGAAACTCTTCCACCCCCAAAGGATGTTAAAGGAGTCAGGAGTTTTTTGGGGCATGCGGGCTTCTACAGACGTTTCATTAAGGACTTTTCAAAAATCTGTCGCCCGTTATGTAAGTTTCTTGGGAAGGATGTGCCTTTCGAATTCAATAGCGAGTGTCTTAGTGCCTTCAACGTCTTGAAAGAAAAATTGACACAAGCTCCAGTGGTAATAGAACCGGATTGGTCTCTTCCTTTCGAGATTATGTGTGATGCTTCGAACGAGGCAGTTGGGGCAGTTTTGGGTCAACGAGTAGATAAATTGCTAAGGGTTGTTTACTATGCTAGATATATGCTGAATAGTGCCCAACGTAACTACACTACTACTGAACGAGATCTATTCGCGGTTGTTTTCTCACTGGATAAGTTCCGTTCTTACATCGTCGGCTCAAAAGTCATCGTACACACTGATCATGCAGCGCTTCGTCATTTATTCGCAAAAATACAAAGTAAGCCGCGATTGATTCGTTGGATTCTTCTCCTACAAGAATTCGACGTCGAGATCAAAGACAGAAATAGGAGTGAGAATGTAGTTGCCGATCACCTGTCCCGTATGCTAGCGGAAGGAGAGCCAAACAAAGTCGAGTTTGTAGATGATGTGTTCCCTTATGAAAGCACACATGCCATCAAAAAAATAAACGAACCATGGTATGCTGATTTTGTAAATTTCCTTGCTTGCAAGATTATCCCTAACCATCTTTCTTCGCAAGAATGAAAGAGATTTTTGTTCAAATGCAGGAGTTTTTTTGGGACGATCCATATATCTATAAACGTTGCAAGGATGGGCTTTTTAGGAGATGCATACCGGATGAAGAGAAGATAGACGTGCTGAGATTTTGTCACGACAAGGGAGGACACTTCGGAAGCCAGAAAATGGCCTTCAAAATCCTCCAAGACGGATTTTACTGGCCCTCACTTTTCGCCGACGCCTTTCAATACTGCAAAATATGCGATAGGTGCCAAAGTTCGGGAATAATAGGTAAGAAGGACAAGATGCCATTGGTGCCCAATCAAGTGATCGAGATCTTAGATATATGGGGCATCAACTTCATGGGTCCTTTTTCGAGAAGTGAAGAGTATGAGTACATACTCGTAGGAGTCGATTATGTGTCGAAATGGGTGGAGGCAATTCCCACGAGGAGAGCTAACTCCGAGATCGTACTCAAATTCATTCAGGAGAACATTTTTAGCCGATTCGGAATGCCGAGGGCGATCATAAGCGATAGGGGAAGCCACTTCTGTAATCGGGCCTTTAATCGACTGATAAACAAATACGGGGTGCGTCACAAGGTGGCAACCCCTTATCACCCACAAACCCCAGGACAAGTAGAGACGAGAAACCGGCAGATCAAGGGTATCTTAGAGAAAACCATCAAACCGAACCGTAAAGACTGGGCATCGAAGTTAACTGATGCACTGTGGGCTTACCGTACAGCCTACAAAACGGTGCTGGGCATGAGCCCATTTTGGTTGGTTTATGGAAAATCATGCCACCTACCCGTCGAATTAGAGCATCGCGCGGAGTGGGCAATTCGAACATTGAACCTTGATTTAGATGAGGCCGGAGGGTATAGGAAGCTTGAGCTAAGCGAACTGGAAGAGATTCGCAACGACTCATATGAAACAGCATGGACGAGCAAACGGAAAATGAAGGAAATACATGATAAAAAACTCGTCCCTAAAAGCTTGGAAATCGGTGAATTAGCTTTGCTCTTCAACTCTCGGTTCAAACTATTCCCTAGGAAATTGAGATCGAAATGGAGCGGTCCGTTCTTGATTACTGACGTAAACGAATATGGAGCCGTGACTTTGCTTGATGAAAAGAGCAACTCCACCTTCAAAGTCAATGGCCATCGTGTGAAAAGGTATAATGGGGGACCCATCTCACAAAAAGATCACGAAGTAGTGATTCTCAATGATCCACCTCAAGAGAGTTGATGCACGTCTGAGGTATCGTCTAGCATAAGATGTTAAACGTTGCACTTCTTGGGAGGTAACCCAAGCTCTTCATGTATATTTTTTCCACTTTAATGTATATATCCGTAGTTATTCGTTGGGTAGAGTACTTGCAAGTGCTACGGTTGGTTGAAGGTGCGAAATTCGAATTTCCAGAACTGACCGGTCGGTGACCTAGTGTCCACCGATCGGACAGCTCCAATTAGGGGTAACCGATCGGACACAATGCGACACCGATCGAACGGTCCGTATGGAAAACTATTTCAGGAAGGTATTTATCATTCAAGGGAGGCCAAGTTGGTAAGATATTCTGACAATATCTTTTAAGGTAAAGAGGATCTTTAATTTGGGGGGATTATTATATTTTGATTAGGAGAATATCTTATTTCCCCTACTCTTGATTTAATTCGATTCTGAGAATCCTCTAACCTACCTCTTCAAATCCTATATAAACCCACAACTCTGAACTCTTAACCCCACACCAAAATTCCCTTCTCCTCTTTCTTTTGTGCAATCACCAACCAAGACGACATGAACCACCACAACAACAACGCTTATGGGTGGGTGCCAAGGCAAAAGCACAAAGATATGATCGAGAAACTTGAAGAGGATGCGGAGGAATATCGCCAACAAGTCCACAAGCTGCAACTGGACCTCCATGACTACATGACTGAAGAACTTGACTATGAAAGGAACATTAAGCGTCTCCACGGCATCCTAGACAAAGCGGAAGCCGAGATAATGCGACTCAATCAGAGAATCGTCGAGCTCGAGAAAGATGTGAGGGATTTGTACAACCTGGCATATAGAGATGTTCCATCACCTAAGTAGTCAAGTAGGCTAGAGAATGCGAAAGTTTATCTTTATGAATTGATGATGTTTGGGAGGGGTTTAAAATAATTATCCTAAATAAACGAGCAGATTTGCTTGAATTATTTAATAAATAAAAATTTTATGAATTGTATTGCTCGTATTCGATTCTTGATTTTGAATTCTTATAGGGCATCGCAATACATAAATGTTATGTAAAAAAAAACCGAGAATAGTGCAGACCGACCGGTCAAACATCTCAACCGATCGGATAAAACTCACTGGACCGCAGTCCGACCGGTTAAGGGTCTAGACCGTTCGGTCAAAACAAACTGGGCTTGAGTCAGATCAGACCATAGTATTCACCGATCGGATGACTGCCCAGTTTACTATTGATAGGGCAATATATGTACGCCAGACCCGGTTTGGGGTAGCTCTGACTTAGAGTAGTTAGACACATTTAGGGAAGGCTAGAGAAGCTCTGTCTTAGAGAAAGATCTAAATAACCCTCATGCTGACGTCAGGAATATCAGGAAGAGGTAATCATCACCCGTATCCCCCCCTTGAAGGTAGCTATCTTGAGGAGATCACTAAGCTTGAGGATTATGCCGAGCTGAAGTGTTGGGAAAATAGGACACCAGGAAAGATGGATACAGCTCTCCTTTTCTCCTGAGCTGATAGAAGCGCTTTACCGGAAAATGCTTGATCAGAGCCAAACCTGGTACTGACACTGAGGTGATACAGAGAAAAGAAATGGGGAAGACCTGTTTTCCGGACTCTTAATAAGGAAACAAGTGGGACCACTTGTTAGAATTGGTTGCGTAACGGCCCGTGATTCGCGGCGTGTGCTTCTGGGATCCCGGCTGGGGTCCCCACTAGGAAAAACTATAAATATCTCAGCCCCAAGGCTGAGAGAGGTACGTCATTCTTTTGAGCATTCTTGCATTCTTTCTGGAAAACACCTCAAACGCTTACTGTCTTAACATCGGAGAGGTTTCCACTAGAAAAACCACCGGTGGTCCTTTCTAACCTGTTTTTGTGCTGTAGGTTCAGGAAGCTCTTGGTCTTTCAAGTATTGTTCGGGTGGCTCACTTTTGGGGCTGAAACAATTGGCGCCGTCTGTGGGAAAGCGATCAGGTTTAGACGTGAGATTTTCTGTTTATTTCATGGCTTCAGACGGTTTACAGCGGAACTTGGTGGGAGAGCTCGGTGGAACCCCTAAATCCGCCGCACCATGGGGGATGCCCAGGTCGACAGATACATCGGCGATGGGGCCAGGAGAGAAAGAGTCGTCGATAGGGACCGCGCCAGGCGCTTCGCCGCCCCCGCTCAGTAGATCTGTGCCAGCCACGGGTGGTTCATTTAATGAATCCTTCCTTTTGCAGCTCTCGGAGCTGATCGGCAAAGCCGTGGAGACGGTGGTAGAAAAGAAGTTCGCGGAGATGGCGACGCCGCCATCTAACACACCACCAGTACGGACTGTCCCGACGGCGGGAACGGAGCCATTACGAGGACAGCATGCGGATCGGGCTCCCTTACATGATGGGGAAGAGCACTTCTCCACTTCTGACAGTGAGACTTCGGGCCAAACTAATCCAGGTCTGGGTGAACAGATGCAGAGTTTGCAAAAAGAAGTGAGGGAGTTTAAGAGAAAAATGGCAACTGGCAGTGTGGTTCCAGCGAGAAGGAGCACGCCGTTCACTGAGGAAGTTATGCGAGATGATGTGCCGGCTTCATATCGCTCCCTAGGCTTCGAGTACAATGGAACTATAGACCCGTGGGACCATCTCAGTCGCTTCGAGATCGCGGCAGCTCTACAAAAATTTTCAGACGCTGTCATGTGTCGGGTCTTCCCGATGACTTTTACTAAATCAGCGCAGCTCTGGTTTAGTCAGCTGCCGCCGAGGTCTATCGGCAATTTTGACGAGTTCAGCTCAGCCTTTTTACACCAGTTCACGAGCTGCAGAAAATATCAGAAAATGCCGCTTGAACTCTTTAGTTTAAAGCAAAAAGAGAATGAGAGACTCCGTGCTTATATCAACAGGTTTACAACCGCTAAATTAGAAGTGCCCTCTGCGTCTGAAGAGCTATTGGTGAATGCTCTAGCGCAAGGTTTGAGACGAGGGGATTTCTTTCAGTCGCTGGTGGTGAAACCAGCTCTGAAATTTGGGGAGCTCTTGGAGAGAGCGGAAAAGTATATCCATCTGGAAGAGGCTCTAAAGATCCAAGATGAGGGAGAAAGGAAGAGGGAAAGGCATGATCGCGAGGAAAAGGGAGTTGTAAAAAAGCTTAGGCCAGACCTGTCTGGAGGGAGGCCCCGCTTTGATAAGTACACTCCTTTGGCGACCCCACAGGGAGAAATCTTACAGMCAATTGAGAAGCATCCAGACCTYAAGTGGCCAAAGACCTACTCGCYGAGGCCCAGGAAGGAAAAATCAGATKGTTTRTGTCGCTTCCACAACYAATATGGGCAAGACACTGACCAGTGTACCCATCTAAAGGATGAGTTGGAGAGGCTAGTTCAGGCTGGACATTTAAAGGAGTATGTTCGGATAAGGAGAGAGGAAGCCAGGTCTGGGGAAGAATTATGATCGGTCCCTGACGAATAGGGGCAGCCAAGATAGGGTACGTACTGAGGCGAGAAGATCTGATCAGACCCAGTTCATCCATGGAGAAATCCAGATGATTACCGGAGGAGAATTTGAGGAGCATTCCAAGAAAACACAACACAACTATGTCAGAGCTGCACGAGACCTAGTTCGAAAATCACGGGACGTGGGACAAATGACCTCTACCCCTAACATCTGTTTCGGGTCAGAAGACGGTGATGGTATTCTAGCCCCTCACATGGATGCTCTGGTTATAACTACAACCATTGCTAATTATAATGTCCGTAGAATTTTCGTGGATACTGGGAGTTCCGCCGACATCTTGTTTTATGATTACTTTAAGCAGTTAAAAATAAACGTTGAGTTGGAGGAGGTCACCACCTCCCTAGTTGGTTTTGCGGGGGGAGCCCTGAAGCCCTTGGGAGCAGTGAGGCTCCTCGTGACGTTAGGAGAAGAGCCGTATAGGGTGACAAGAACGGTGCGTTTCTTGGTGGTGGATGCACCTTCTTCTTATAATGTCATGTTGGGACGACCATCCTTGAGCCAGTTCCAGGCTGTTATATCCGTCATTCATATGAAGATGAAGTTTCCAATGGAAGACGGAACGGGAGAGGTCAGGGGTGACCAGTATGCCTCACGACAGACTTACGTAGAGTGCATCAGGAGGAATGAGGAGGAAGAAAGAGAGAACAAAAGGGATAGAGTAGAGCCGCCAAGGATAGAACTGGCCAATAGAGAGGAAGGGCTGATGATGGTCGAAATAATTCCAGGGGATGAGAGCCGGGTCCTTCGAGTAGGGACAACCCTCAGTCCGGAAACTTTGACAGATCTAGTGGCACTATTGACGAGTAGCGCGGATGTGTTTGCTTGGTCCCCAGAAGATCTAGTAGGGATCGACCAAGAAGTGGCAGAGCATCACCTCAACATCAGCTTGGGTGCCAAGCCAGTAAAGCAAAAGAAACGTAATTTCGGCCCTCAGAAGGAGGTCGTCATAGAATTTGAGGTGGAAAAACTGTTAAAGGTTAAACACATCCAAGAAATACAATTCCCTGAATGGCTTTTTAATGCTGTCTTGGTTCCCAAGACTCAGGAGGACTGGCGCATGTGTATCGATTTCAGAGATCTCAATCGTGCTTGCCCGAAAGATCACTATCCTTTACCTAGAATCGACCATCTCATCGACTCTACTGCTGGATGTGAGCTCTTAAGTATGATGGATGCATCCCAGGGGTATCACCAGATCAGACTGGCTAGGGATGATTGGAAGCGGGTCAGCTTCATTACCCCAAAGGGGACGTATTGCTATGTTGTGATGCCTTTCGGTTTGAAAAATGCAGGAGCCACCTATCAACGTTTGGTTGATAAGATGTTTAAGGATCAACTTGGGTGAAACATGGAAGTTTACATGGACGATATGCTGGTCAAAAGCGTGAAAGCAACATCACATGTGGAAGACCTGCGGCAAACCTTTGATACTCTGCGACGGTATAGGATGAAGCTTAATCCCAAGAAGTGCGCATTCGGGGTTAGAGCTGGCAAATTCCTGGGCTACATGATCACGGAGAAGGGTATTGAGGCAAATCCCGAGAAGGTCAGAGCAATTATGGACATGCGGGCACCTAGGAATGTGAAGGAGATGCAATGCTTAGCGGGGCGTATTAACGCATTAAGTAGATTTGTGTCCAGGTCGGCAGAAAGGAGTTTACCATTCTTTCAAGCTCTGAGGAAGAGAGCGAGATTTCAGTGGAGTGATGAGTGTGAGGAGGCATTTATCGCATTAAAGGAGCATTTGGCTAGCATGACCTTGCTAACAAAGCCTGTCCGAGGAGAACCCCTCATTCTGTACTTATATGTAAGGCAACAGGCAGTCAGTTCTGTCTTACTGCGGGAAGAGGGGAAGATCCAGAAACCAGTCTATTACTGGAGCAAGGTCTTACAGGATGCCGAAGTAAGGTACGTAGAGGTGGAACGGGCAGTACTGGCCCTCGTAGGAACGGCCCGGAAATTACGTCCGTATTTCCTTTCGCATAGTATAATTGTACGAACGAATTTGCCTTTAAAGGCGGTCATGGATAAGCCAGAGGCGTCCGGAAGACTGGTCAAATGGATAATCGAGCTAAGTGAATTTGATATCATCTTTGAAACCAGAACAGCGATTAAAGCTCAGGCCTTGGCCGATTTCATGTAAGAAATGACTAGCCTTCCCGAAGAACTAAAGAGATGGACGATCTTTACGGATGGCTCTGTCTGTAATCAGGGCTGTGGAGCAGGAATTGTTCTGATTGATTCAGAAGGCGTGTCTACTGAGTTTGCTATCCGGTTAAATACAACATTTTCTAATAATTCTGCGGAGTACGAAGCTCTTCTGAGAGGTATTCAGATGGCGAAAGACCTCGGTGCGGATCACGTATGTGCCAAGGTTGATTCTCAACTTGTTTGTAAACAAATTAACGGAGAATTTGAGACAAGGGAGGAACATATGCATAGGTACTTGGCCAAATTCAGAGAGCTGGCCAGGGAAATGAAAGAGTTAACAGTCCTTCAGATTCCCAGAGAGGAAAATGGACAGGCTGACTTCCTGGCGAAGGTGGCCAGCTCGGCTTTAGATTGTCAAGAGAGGGTGATTACCTTGTTACAGGCGGGCGGAGAATTCGGGACAGAGCAGGTAGGCTCAGTTATGGAAAGAGATGATTGGCGTTCCCCCATAAAGACATACTTGGAACAGGGAGCCTTGCCGAATGATAAAAGAGAGGCAGCAAAGGTTCGAGTTAGATCTGCTAGATTTTGTCTGATTAAGGGAGAGTTATTTAGAAGAGGATTCGGTCAGCCCCTTTTAAGATGCTTAAGTCGAACGGAAGGAGCTCTGGTTCTTAGAGAAATCCATGAGGTATGTTTTGGTAACCACATGGGTGCTAGAGCTTTGTCAAGTAAGATCTTATGGACAGGGTATTTCTAGCCCCATTTACGAATAGAAGTGGAAAACTTCGTGCGTGCATGTGAGAAATGCCAGAAGAATTCAACGCTAATACACAGGCCTTCCGAGGAACTCACGAAAATGAGCACCCCTTGCCCATTTGCTAAATGGGGAATAGATCTGGTTGGTCCTTTTCCCGTGGTCCCCGCTCAAAAGAAGTTCTTGATAGTGGCAATCGATTATTTCAGTAAATGGGTAGAAGCGGAGTCCTTGGCCAAAATTACTGAAGATGCAGTTATGAAGTTCTTATGGAAAAACGTGGTATGTAGGTATGACGTCCCTAGAATTCTGGTCTCAGATAATGGAACACAATTTATGGGCTCTAGAATCAGGGCATGGTGATCGAAAATGAAAATTGATCAGCACTTCACCTCTGTTTACCATCCCCAAGCTAATGGACAGGTAGAGGTCACCAATCGCATATTGGTCCAGGGGATCAAAACTCGTTTAGAAAAAGCTGGGGGCAAATGGGTGGATGAGCTGAGCGCAGTCTTATGGGCCTATAGAACTAACCCTAAGGAGAGTACCGGGGAAACGCCTTTTAGCCTGGTCTATGGTATGAACGCGGTGATACCTGCAAAGATTAGCATGGAGACTCATCGAAGTCAGAACTTCGACGAGAGGCAGAACGAGTCTTTAATGCAAGACGCTCTGGATTTAGTCGAGGAAAAAAGGGACAGAGCTGCCACAAGGATGGCCCATATCAAAGGGCGAGTAAAGGCCATGTATGACAGATCTGTTGTGAAAAGACAGTTCTAGGTTGGAGACCTGATCTTAAGAAGATCTGATTTAGGGAAGTCCAAGGGAAAATTGGATGCCCCGTGGCAAGGACCCTTCCAAATTACTCAGGTCCTATCTGGAGCAGCTTACAAATTGGAAGAATTGGATGGCACGGTGGTTCCTCGCGTTTGGAATGTCGTCAATTTACGAAAATTTTACACCTAATTGTAATGCCTTGTGTTTATTTGATTAAATAATTTTGCAGTTGAATAAAATCGCGGTCCACGGCGGAAGTAACCAATGAGAGACATTCAAAATATTGATAAGCATACCTATTGATAATTAAAAAAGAGCTTACAACAAAAGCAGAAAAATACAAGAGGACATCTTTCCAGAACATTAACAGAGGCGCAAATCA
>BMAC01000355.1:1007702-1039592 GCA_014905375.1 Phtheirospermum japonicum | reverse complement strand
TTGTGTGTGTGTATTTTCATGTACATACCTGTAATGCTTTAAAAGGCAAAGCTTTTGATAAAACTCGATAAACACGACCTTCAATGTTCCTTCAGCTTCTTTCAACTCTTTTTTGTTATAACTCAAACATTTCTCGGTCGGGTCTTTGAAAACACTTTTAATAGTCGAAATCGGATTGTCTTCACCCATTGACTCCATGTAAGAACCGGGCCGGGCTCTGCCCCTTGCACACCTTTCCTACCTAAATAAAGAATAATAATTAAAGAAAGAAAGGATAATAATCACTTTTAGTTTTACTTTTGTCTTCGCCTGATCCAAAAACCTAGAAGAAAAATCTAAAGTAATGCTTTTAAGATATTAATAAAATAACATTGAACAGGAAACAAAAAAGAATAGGCAACTATATATAGATTATAGACTATAGAGAGATTGGGGAAATTAGAAGCAATTAGAAAAAAAAATAATAGAGGGAATTAAAACAAAAATTTTGAGTTACAAGATGTGTTGATCTGCATGGAGCCTCGATTAAGCTTATCGAGCCATAGTGGAAAATGCTTGCCTGCATATACATATTTTTAAAAATTAAATTCCAGACATTTTCATAATTTTAAATAACCTCTGGGCTTTCTTGTAATTAGTTGAAACCTCGAGCCTCTTTTAGTAATTAGCCCTCAGTAACTAGACCAAATGTTAAGCTGTGAATATGGCCGCGCCGACCTATCCCAAGCCCATCGGACCAGACGAAAAAATCGGGCCGGAATGTGCCAAATCTTCCGAGCAGGGTTTTCATGGGCCTAGCCAGCCCAGAAATTGTTAGGTTAGCAAGAAACTTTACGTGTGTCTTTCCAACTAACCGCATGTGTAAACTATAAACTAAGATTATGACCATCATTGATGAAATGTTTGGATCGATGTCTGCTTAAACAAATTCTATTTGATTACCTTCTTGATGAGATCTTTGTCTAGTTCGTCCTCAGTGAGAATCATATCAGCACTCGGGTTGTGGTAGAACATGAACTCATGCTCCCCATAAGCTCTGAAGGTAACAAAGGCCAATGCGTTCCTTGCATTCACATTGAAACGCATTCCACATCTTTCGACTTTGTTTTCCTTCAGAATTTCAGCCAACATGTGCCCAAACTCATCATCACAAACCTAAACCAACACAAGTGTTTTAAGATAAACTTAAAAAATAAAATTAAATAAATTGATATTAAAAGGGAAAAACACAAACTCGGTTATACTTCGAAATTACAAATACCCATCAAATATGTTTTTTATTTCATCGAAGAATGTAATTTTTTAAACAAACACAATTATGAAGGGTGTATTTGTATTTTTTTTTTAATTTAACCTTGCCAATAAAAGTAGAGGAGCCTCCTAATCTTGCTATTTCCACAACAACATTAGCAGGAGTACCACCTGGCACTTTCTTAAAACAAGGTGATTCTGCTAATGACCCTCCACTTTCAGTTGGCACCAAATCCATCAACAACTCCCCAAAGCAAACCACTAAGTTACACTTCTTTTCGCTTTTCCTTCCCAAAGAGTATGATTTCGATGGTTTTATGGAGCCTAAATTTAAAAGTAATACATATACCACACCATTATCAGTCCAATAATTTATTAATTAGTCATTTAATTTTATAAAAAAAGGTGTTTAATTAATCACATGCATGCAATTAATTTCATATTTAATAAAAAATAAATTAAATTAGATCTTGCTCACCACCATCTGAGCTCCTACTAAATTTATCAGAAGAGCTCTTGCCAAACTTGAAGCTTTCTTTTTCGGACAATGTTACCGGGAAACAACATGCCATTTTGGTCCCCTTTTGCTGCTCATCTTTGTCCATGATATATCATTCAAATTCAAATTAAATTAATAGCAAAAATTCTTTGACTACGATATCGAAATTATGTATGATAGAGAGAAAAGGTTTTTTTTTTTTTAAAAAAAAACTATTTTCTCTTGATTAATATATAATCATATACCACCTTTAGTTACAAGAAGAAATAAATAAATAAGAAAGCACATTAAATATTTAGCCTCACACACACAAACTTGATTAAGAAAGAACAGTAGTTATCAACGCTATTCTCTGATCAAACACGAAGATATTTATAAATTGCTCAGCAGAAATAGTGTAAAAAATAAATTTTGTATTTAAGTTTGTAAGGCTGAAACACTACAAGCGACAAACGGGCATTTGATAAAATGACTGGAACATGACAGGAAATTAAATTCAAGGCTAGCTGGCTTTGGGTGAGTAAACAATTCCAACCATTGAGCATAGAGAGAATGCATGAATTGGTGATGGAAAAACAGCAGTTCGGAAAACTGCAGCAGCAAGTTCGGATAATCCGGATGACAAGTGCCAGTATAATATAACTCGTTCGATGCGTGAATCAGCAACACTTAAAACAATATATGTAAATATGGCAAATAAAACCATCATAACTCCATATGATAAACATCAGTACAGATCCACCTTTAAATGTCTTGACTTTCAGACAATAAAGCTATCAAATTCCAAATCTTTTTTCCGATTAGAAAAAACATGGAAAAGAATAATCCATTCTTTATAAAAAAATTAAATAAAATTTTCCATAAGAAAAGTCACTACAAGATACACCTATTGGCCAAGAACCGCATAATTAAGCACATGTTGTGCTAAACCGAACATGTTCACGTACCTGCCACAATGTAAAATGAGCATCATCATCCCAAAAACACACATAACAACTGCAAAAAAACAGTTTATGAATCTAGGTTCATCTTACAGATTTGGAATGGACTAACGAGATTCTAAAACATTAAGCTAATCTAGTTAAGATATGCTTTGTGAGCTGTCAATTACTTCAAGAGTGTAAATCCACTTGTTTCTTGAGCACTAATATAGTGGAGCACCGTAAAAGTAACGACAGAAGCCCGACAAATAAATAGTGTTTTCATAAAATGCTAACTTTCCCTCTTCGGCAAGTAATGGGGCAAGTATATTCATGATGGATGGATATGTTACTGCTAATATTAAGAAGATTCTGAGCCATCTCATATTGTGGTTCAACTTCTTACATGAAGGACAAAAAAGGGAGATGATGCAGGTATACTAAACCTCTTCCTTAAATGTTGATCTATTCAATATTTCTCCAAATTCCAAACAGAAGCAGAAAATGAAAACTGAAAACACGACCGAAGCATCTTCAAAACAATTGTTCACTTTGCAAACCAACGACAAAGAATAATGGTACAATGTAATTCATTTATTATATTCGAATACTCCAACCTTAGAGAGTCTATTTTGGTACCAAACCACACGAAAACAAAAACACGTTAAGTTACTCTTCTATTAGCTTAAAAAGTCTAAACTACACTGAATTTCAAATTAAAGGCGGGGAATACTACCTACAATGCATTGTTAGGGTCTTGCCTTTGATTGTTGTGAACTTCTGCTGATATCACCCATCATTTCCATTCCTCCCTATAAATCCCAATAATTCCGACTATTTTTTATTAACTAAATACGACAAAGCCAAAAAAAAAGTACAATTAACTTAACCCCTAACTCATCAAAACATCCATGCATTTAGTTAATTAATAAAGAATTTATATATTTATCAATAAAAAAGCAGCAGTATTAGACTCACAAAGAAACTACTAGCGATCCTGACAAGAACGGCGAAAGGTACCGCCGGACAGCTCACAGCAAGCACACACATTGACGGCCAAGTGAGAAGTTAGCCGTACTCCCAATGCCAGTGGCATCGGTAACTGCGCATCCCAGCTCCCCAATTGTCCTGTACTATCAGAGACTAAATAAGTCGGCAATATTTTTCATCATTTCTTTTCTTCCAAATAATCCAATTTCAGAAAATCCGTAAACCATGTGGGGATTTATAACAATCCAATTGTAATACTGAGACAGTGAGAGCATACGCAGAGTAAAATGCAGCATTTCTGGTTTTTCACTAAAAAAAAAAGAAGAACCCGGAAATTCAGCAACACCCAGCATATTAAAAAAGATTGTCTAAGCAAAAATAACAATAACACTAAATGAGACAGTTAATGATAACAATCCAATTTTAATACTAAGGCAATAAAGGAATAAAAAAGAGTAAAATGCTGCATTTGTTTAGGGTTTCATGAAATAACATATGAAATACAGCAATACTTAGCATGTCAAGCATATTGCAATATAGTGAATAATAAATAAATAAATAAATAAATAAATAAATAAATACAGCGGTGGTAAGATTGCAAGCATGAAACTATAAATCTAGGACCTAGGGTTGGAGAAGGAGAGGCGACCGCATTGAATGCGAAGGGCGGAGAGCGGAGAGCGGAGGCGATTTCTTAAAAAAAGAACCCTAAAAAGATTAAAAACCCTAATAAAAGAAAGAAAAAATAGAAAATAATAGGTCACAACTTGTGTGAATCACGCACCTGAGCTTCCATTTGTGAAAGCGTCAATTGAGTGGGATCCAGCTTCATCCCCTCCGTTGTCATCGCCGTAAGGGAGGTGGAGKAGYAGGYTGGATACGACGAGGARTGACCAACCATTATTGTCAAACAGCCTTGTGCTCCAAGAGTGGGTGAGCGAGAATTGAGAGCTAATTTGCAGAAGGCTTTCCGATTTCGCCTAGCTGTTGGTGGTATGGGGGCGGACGGGAACTAATTGGCCGTGGATTGAGGGCAAAGGTTGAGCGGGATGAGGAAATGGAGAAAAAAATAGAGTCGGTGGTGTTTGTTCTAATAATTTTACGCGGCCGTTTATATTTATTTTAATTACGGTATTTTAATTTTTTTTAATATAATTTTCCACGTCAGTTTTATAAGAACCGACGTAATATATTTCAAATCACGTCGAGTCTTAAATAAACCGACGTGAAATTTAAATTTTCACGTCGGTTTATTTAAAAACCGACGTGAAAAACCTTTTACGTCGGTTTTTCAATAACCGACGTTAATTGGCCTACGTGAATTCCCTGTTTTGTAGTAGTGACAGACTCGGTTAAATCGGCCTTTTCTTCTTGTAGTTGCCGGTTCACCTGGCGGAGTTCAGCCCATTCGCGCTTGTAGTTGCCGGTAACCGATTTTCTCTTTGTGCATGGTGATTTGATCGGAGAGTTTGAATTTCTCCACAACCAGGGAGATGTTCTTCCTTTTCACTGTTTCGAGTTCTTCAATCAAGGGAGAGGAAGACATTTTACAGAAATATGATAAAGAAGAATGAAGCATGCATACACATATTTATAAGAGGATGGCACGTGCCAATGGATATAAGGTAGTAGGGTTTCCGGAAAAATGGGAAACCCTAGAAGATCAAGAGTTGCAACAGAATAAAAGCATTAATTGTCATTAAACAGAAAATATTCGAATACAAATTCAACATTCAGAAAAAGCAAATAACAAGCAAACCAGCCACACAGGCTACAACCTACAGGTCTGTTTTGATAAAACTAGAGCTGATACAGACAAGGTGGATAGATCTTCCCGAAAGGCGCGAGCTCCACTCCAACACCTCTTCATGACTGCTCTGGACTTTAGGATCCCTCAGCAAAGCTCTTCTCAAATTGGGTGGAGTCTTGCAAATCCCCCAAGTCGGCGAAGGTTGGAGAATTAGTGGCAACCATCGCCAACGATTGATCGGGGGGAGGAGAAGAGGTCGAGCTGGAAGAGCAAAAAGTCTGACGGATATGATCAGCAAAGGATAGATCATCCAGCATGTGCAACCGTTCACCTTCAGCAACGTTCAAAAAGGAAGTAGGCTCGGCTGCACCCTTGATAGGTGCTTCTCGGTTGAAGGGTAAAGAGGGATTCTCTGATATCCACTTGGCATGAGCATCCACACCAAGGAGATAATAAGCCTCAGCCTCAGGCACCAAAAGCCTGTACAAATCCATCGACTCCAGAAAAGCCTGGCGCGTGGTCGCTCGGGTTAATTGGATCAAACGAAGACCTTCGTCCGAATTTAAAAACCCAAGTCTCCCCTTTGCTTCACCCTCTGTGAGACCCCTAGCCTCTCCGTCAGCTTCCCCCTCAGCTCTGGCAACTTGAACCTTCTCCTGGAGCTCTTTCGCCTCGTGCTCCAGGATGACTATCTGAGCATGCTTTTTTGCATCGGACTCCTGTGAGGCCGACAGAGCTGCCTTGGTTCCTACCAGTTCTGCCTTGAGCAGCTCCAGATCAGCACCAAGACAGTGATTTTTAGCCAGTAGCTCTTGCTTCTATTTTTTCAGACCCTCAATCTCCCTCTCCAGGTCCGCTAGGAGTAAAGAGCCCCGAGCCCGGGCTAGGAGAGTAGCCCTAAGCACCACCGCCTATAAAAACGAAAGACAAGAGTATGAGTGAAAGTCCCAACAAAGGCCAGAATTGCAAACCAGTGTTAGGTGTTTTACCTGTGCCTCCGCCTGGCAATATGAATCCAACTGAGCAGGATCATATAGTTTCTTCGTCTCACGACGATCAGCTGTTGGAGCTAGCCCCATCATGTATTGCCTGGCCACCTCGCCGGTACAATTCATCACTGACCTATTAAAGAAGGTCTGGTTGGGATAAGGAGGAACTTGTGGGGTCCCCCCAGGGGCGCTCTCGAGCCTCTCTCCCCTTTTCCTCTTCCTTTGCTGCAGCTGTCCCTCCTTGGGATCCGACAAAGGTTGGGCCTCCTGAATAGGGGCCGCCGGCTTGGACAGAGCCCTCTCTCCTGGCCCCCCACTCTTCCTGGTCGCCTCTGGTGGAGCAATGCTAAAGGGAATCACTGGAGTTTGTTCTGGAGGGTTGTGCTCCCACGGCCGGCTGGAAGGAGCTGCCACAAGGGTCACTTCATCCGGAGTAGGGGAAGCTCTGGAAGGTTCACCCAAGGGGCTTTTCTGATTTCTCCCCGCTGCTTTCTTTGCCTTCGCCTCTAGCAGTGCTTGCATCATGGTTACTAAAAAGAAAAGAGAATGGGATGAATAGAAAAAATGAAAGCAATTCTGGAAAAATAACCTGAGCTGTGTTAGGCATATACCAATGTGGGAAGGCAGAGGTCCATTTTCTCGTTGGGAGTTGAAGAAGTTTAGAATTTTGGGTTTGAGAAGTTTTGATAGATCAAAAGGGGTCTGGTTCAAGACAACGATCTTCTCGCTCAGATAGGATGGTCTGTCGCTCTGAGATACGCGGACCTGGGGATGAAGATAGCTAATGGGCTCAATGGGAAAGCCCCAGTCTTCTAAGCTCTGGACAAAGAAGAACTTCTTCTTCCAGATCTTGTGGGATGAGGGAAGACCAGTTAAAAAATGAACATCCGTTCGTCCAGAAAGATAGAAAAAGCCTGAAAAACTCTTCGCTTGGAATAAAGAAAAGAAGAGTTGGGCTGTAGGTATGATACCAGCATATTGGGCCGCTAGGTGAAATCCGGCCATGACGTGAAAAGCGTTAGGTAAAAATTATTGAACTGGGATATGGTAAAACCGGGATACAGCTAATATAAAAGGGTGGACAGGCAGGCTCAGCCCTGCGTGAAATTGGTCCACGTAAAAAGTCAGGTGACCGGCGGGAGGCGCTGAGGCCCTCTCGTCAGGCGCTGGGCTGGTGAAAGAAAATCGGTCAGAGATAGGAAAGGTGGCGTGGATATCCCTGAGTGTACTAGTACTGACTATGGAGGGTACGTTATCAAGGAAGTAGGGGGCCTGAGCTACTAAAGGCCTCCCCACTGGGACCATCGGTAAAGACTCGGACGAAGATATGTTTACAGAGGAAGTGGAATTCACCGGGGAGTCGGAGGAAGTTTCCCCGGAGGAATCGGAAGAAGAAGTCGACATAATTGAAAGACTGAGAAAGGGTAAAAGGAGTACCTGGTTGAAGATACCCACGGGAAATCGAATGGAGCAGAATCGCAGAGAGTCGACGGAATAGTTGGGAAGACAAAAAGGGAGATTTAGGGGAATTTGAAAGAGGATTTGAAAAGAAATGAGGAGAAGGATTCAGGAGTTTGAGAGAGATACAATTTGAAAAGCAAGGTAGAAAAGGAAATTTGGTGGGACAAAAGGAAGTTGATAATTTTTGAAAACGAAAATCAAGGAAAAGCGGGATTTCATGGGATCCTTGCATCTAATGCGGACAGAGGAACAGTACCCTAGGCAGTGAGCTGGAATGCTAATCGTCCTGGAATGGGACACGTGCCGCTGACTAACCAAGTACAGTACTTGGAAGGATGTGTGGGTATGGCAACCATTTGGGGGATATAGGCCGACACCACTAATGCCAATAATTAGGGCTGTTCGGCAGGCGGATATCTCGGGATTTCCCAGTACGAGAAGTCATAAAAACGAAACGACCTCATTTATTTCAAAAGGAGCCTTAGAATATTATAGATCTACCCCAACTGTTCGGGGGGAGGAGTTGATAGGGCAATATATGTACGCCAGACCCGGTTTGGGGTAGCTATGACTTAGAGTAGTTAGACACATTAAGGGAGGGCTAGAGAAGCTCTGTCTTAGAGAAAGATCTAAATAACCCTCCTGCTGACGTCAGGAATATCAGGAAGAGGTGATTATCACCCGTATCCCCCCCTGAAGGTAGCTATCTTGAGGAGATCACTAAGCCTGAGGATTATGCCGAGCTGAAGTGTTGGGAAAATAGGACACCAGGAAAGATGGATACAGCTCTCCTTTTCTCCTGAGCTGATAGAAGCGCTTTACCGGAAAATGTTTGATCAGAGCCAAACCTGGTACTGACACTGAGGTGATACAGAGAAAAGAAATGGGGAAGACCTGTTTTCCGGACTCTTAATAAGGAGACAAGTGGGACCACTTGTCAGAATTGGTTGCGTAACGGCCCGTGATTCGCGGCGTGTGCTCCTGGGATCCCGGCTGGGGTCCCCACTAGGAAAAACTATAAATATCTCAGCCCCAAGGCTGAGAGAGGTACGTCATTCTTTTGAGCATTCTTGCCTTCTTTCTGGAAAACACCTCAAACGCTTACTGACTTAAGCATCGGAGAGCTTTCCACCGGAAAAACCACCGGTGGTCCTTTCTAACCTGTTTTTGTGGTGTAGGTTCAGGAAGCTCTTGGTCTTTCAAGTATTGTTCGGGTGGCTCACTTTTGGGGCTGAAACAACTATAATTCTGTTATTTCAGACGAAAATTTCATAACCTCAACTCAAATTCTTTCTCCTCGCAGAGCGGACATCCACAATTCTTCACTTTGAAATTCAAAAACTCGGAAATCAAGACACATCACAAGTCCGATCGGTGATTTCAACACACCCAATTGCTCCCGTTCAGAGATTTGGGAATCAAGAACCAATCGCCCATATTACATCAAGTTTCACCACCATCTCCAAAATAAATTAATCAAGGTATAATGGCTTTCCCTCTACTATATTGTGATGTTTGGGAGTTGGACTTGAAGTTGTTGTCTTGAATTGGAGTTGGGTTAGTTCAATTTGGCTTGAAGTTGTTGAAGTTCATAAGGCACGCCAAGTGTTCGACGAAAGGTCTGTGAGAGCCTTGGGTATTTTTTGCGTATTCTTGTCATCATCATCTCAACCAAAACGTGGAAAGACATCGAACCGTGTCCCGAGTAACACCCAGAGTGGGGTAGCTCCCTTCCACCTCTTGGACGAACGTGAGGTCACTCTCTACAAATCCCTCGTTAAAAGGGATGTCTATCTTCCGCGGCACATCGATCTAGAGTTCTGGGAACGGGAGGCCTACATAGGCGACAAAACGGTGGCGAAATTCCTCGAGGGAATCGAAGCCCTCCAACTAACAATGTGGGCCGGTGTCAACCAACCCGGATTTAGAACTCTCGTTCTCGAGTTCTTCACGATATTTCAACCATTGGCCGATGGAATCTTTGAGTGTCGTTTCAAGAACCAAACATTCCGAACTACGGCGGGTGATCTCGATGAAATTTTTGGTGTCGATAACAATAAAAATCCAAAACTGGGACTTGAAATCGACGACTATAACAAGAGTGATTGGTGGGCAAAACTCTCGGAGCACCACCGGAACTTGGGTGCCATTTTAACTCGACCACCTTGCGATCAGATGCCACCTATCTCACGTATAAGTTCTTCATGCAAGTGTTTTTGGGCAAAGAGGACGCCACACGAATTTCGGCCACCTAGTTGAAGGCGTTATGGATTGCGTACCATTGAGGTAACGCACAAATCTATCCTCTTTTGATCGCCGCGATCGAAAATGTCCAACAAGTTCGAGAAAAGAAAATGGCAAAACTCACTCTTGGAGCTTTCATCACGGTACTCGCTCAACACCACGGTTGCAACCCGTATGATGATGACATCATATACCCAAGCATGGGTATGATGGTCGAAAGCCGAATGAGTAACGGGCGGAACATCGTGATTCTAACATTCATAACAATCGGAAATAAAGCGCAGGCCAAAATGGTCGAGGACTCCGATGTTGACGACACCGAAGAGGAAAGCGAGGACAATGAAAATGATGGGGACACTGAAGAGGTCGGGGATGGGGAAGACGAGGGGAATGGAGGAAATGGGAACACCGGTTCCCAATCTTATGCTTATGATGATCATGGGGATGGTGTGTATTTCTCGGACGAGTAGTGGCAGCAGCAACAGGACTTCCAAGCACGTATGATGGCTCAAATGGGAGAGTTGCGCATCCACCAGGAAGAGCATGCGAGAAATGCTCGACAAGATGCCTGGGAAGCGAGGGAGAAGCTCGAGAGGAGGCTCGTTACTTCCGGAGTACGTTAACAAATTTGGGCAATAGCTGGGCGGAAACTTCTCAGCATCTTGCCCGATTATCCGGAAGCGTCGAGTCTAATCATCAGTATCTCGTTCAAATTGACGAGCGCCTTTCCCGTCTCGAGCACCACTACCCACCTCCACCTCCGGACGACATGGATTAATAGGCGGGCCCATGCCCCAGCTGTATCACCACTCTATCCTTCTTTTTATCGCTTTCTAGGATATTTGATATTTATTCAGATTTTTGTAAAATTATTTTCTTTTATGTTTGCATGGTGATGACTATTTTTACTCTTGTTTATTTCGTTGCATGTGATGTATTGTGCACTTTTCATAACTCCCCATATTCATGTTCATGTTTTAGCAACCGGGAGTTTTCCTGTTCTTTCAAAACAGGGAGGAGACTGGCAGTCCGATCGGTGTATCGAGGTCAACCGATCGGTCAAATCCTTCTGGAATCCTGACCAATCGGAGTCTATTCTTGACCGATCGGACTTTGTACCACTGTGATCGGACTTTGCACCACTGTCCATTTTCAGAATTTTAGAATCCATGCACGCTTAAGTTAAACCACCTTTGAGTAATTTAGTCACATATTCATAATATAACAATTGGTCAACCATTATGTAAACTTTTGTTGAATATTTGCCCTTGTTTAATCGTGTTTGTATTGGCATGCCTGTCTGAATCATGTGTTATGTGGTATAAGGTTTAAGAGTCTTTTGAGCTTGTTTAGTGCAAAAATTTTCAAAAACCTACTTATATATATATTTTAAAATAACACTTAGTCAATAGCAATTTTGCAAAGCTTTTTAAAACTCGATCACCTTGTCTTCAAAAGTTTGAATAGAACCCTAGTAAGGAGCCTTGTGTGTTTATCAACATTTCATGCTGTGATTCGATAAGAGTTTTGAGAAGTCCCTAAAGTCGCATGGGTATATTTGGTTTTGGAAATGACAATAGGCACATATAAAACCCGTTCCGGCTATATTCAGAAATAAAAACCACTAAAAAAATCCCTAATAAGCCCCCTTGAGCCTTTATTCCATCTCTTTGTTAGCCAGGAGCATTATTGTAGCTCTTATTTTGTTTAAGTTTGTGAGATGAGAGTTTTTTTTATCATTGGTTAATGAGATATGACAATTGTAGGGTGGGAATTGGCGGGATACTATTTAAATATATATATATATATATAAGATATATAATAAGGGTGCTTTAGTTCATAAGAGCATCTAGGAAATAAAAATTAAGCATCTTGGCTAAGCAAGTATTCGGTTTTTGGGATTGAGGAACAAAAATTACGCTTTATGCGTTAAAAGGAGGATTGAGTGAGTTATAGATTGCGTTTGTCCGCAAGTTAGCCACACATCCTTATATATGACATACCTTACCAAAGAGCCGACATTACAACCCTTAAAAGTCCTAATCTGGTTCTTTATTGAATGTGCACACTTATGCGATGATTAGGTCTTTGATTTTCACGAGTCGTTGAATGCATGCCTATGTTGAGCCGAGCGTATACACTCACCTATTGAAAAACACGAGTGATTGAGTGCACCATTATATATAATTCCCTTTTGAGAGGATGCATTCTTCTGATTTCAAGGTGAAACAGTTATACGAGTTAGCTTCTTGGTTTTCGACAAAAGTGTTTATAATTGCAAAACTAAATTATATGCACAACATGACTCCAAGGTCTTACCTTTGTCACTTCTCTTGATTTTATTTCTTTCGTTTGTTCGAGGACGAACAAACCAATTAAGCATGGGGTGGTTGATTTGTGCGTTTTTGTTACGAATCTGTACATAATTGAGTCTTATTTTAGTCTTTTTTATTTTCTTTTTCGGGTTAAGAATGAGTTGAATTGCATCATTTTTTGTTTTTCGTCTCTTTACTTAATTTTCCGACTTATTGATCAATAATTGGACCAAACGAGAATAATTCTGTGATTTTCTCATACAGCTAGAGTGTCCGGTGGATTCAAAGCACGTAGATTGAAATAGAGACACTCACTAGTAGCCCAAAAGGATGCACACCGATCGGACATCTCATGTACACCGATCGGTGGAACTGTTGACGTGCACACCGACCGGTAGAACTGGCCCACCGAACGGACCCGGGGACAGTGGCTTTCGTCCGATCGGACAAGACATATGACCAGTCGGACAAGAGCATTACGAATGCATATTTCTGGGAATTTCTGGTTACGCAATGGCTAAAAACATGTTTAAAATAGCAGAGGCGGCTAGGGTTCAATATATTAAGTCCCAGAGGCTGGAAGAGAGGGTTAGATACACAAAGAACACTAAAAGGTTGAGAGATTTGACACATCTCTCACACTTATCGATAAATCTGTGCGACGCCGTATGAAGGTTCAATTTGAAGCTATTCTCGTTCGTGGCTAAGGTGCTGGGTTCGTGACAAGCCCAAGGACTCTACACATTTCATTCGGAGTATTTTCGTCAATCATCTCTCGTTGAACGTAGTTCAACGGCATTATAATTTCTGAACTCGTAGTTTGATGTTTTCATAGTTGTTTGATTCAAGAATTATTTTGAATACTTTGGGAACTTGATTAGATAATACTTTGTTGATCTTTAGTTAAGGTGTTGAATGTTTGGAATTGATACTATTGTGTTTGGTATTATGGAATGAACAAGTGTTAGGATAATCAATTGATAATTTGCTTTCGTGTTTCGAAATATTGCTAATAGTTGGTGTTAATGGGTTGCTGAAATTGTTAGAACATTAGGGAATTATAGTTGATGCATTTTAAGTCAAAAGCATGTTTATAATCGTTGGTGCAATTAGGAAAAGCTCTTATTTAGTTTACACCTTTCACTATTCCCATCACTTGTCGAGAGGTTGACACCCTCGAGACAAGAAGAACTCGTTTTTATTTTAAGTTATTGGAATTGAAACATCTATAAAACCCCATTTGATCGTGTGTTTAGATAGAATTGTGATAGTAGTATAATAAATGTTGATGGTCGGTGTTGTCCCGAGGAGGATCCGAGCTCCCACCGAGTGTCTGTACCGAGTGAGCACCGATCAGGAGTACTGCCGATCAGGAGCACCGCCGAGCAGGACTCGCAGTAGGCCGCCGATCTGGACACACAGTGTCACCGAGGGCTCCCGTGCATTGTCGCCGAGCTCAGGCCCGTGCCGCCGGGCCGGACTCGCAACATGCTGCCGACCTGGACGCCCAGGGCTCGCCAAAGACGCCCGCGCAGTGCCGCCGAGCTCAGGCCCGCGCCGCTGGGCTGGACTCGCAGCACGCTGCCGACCTGGACGCGCGGGGCTCGCCGAAGATGCCCGCGCCATACCACCGAGATCGGGCCCATGCGGTCGAGCTGAGCTCGCAGTATGCTACCGACCTGGACACGCGGGGCTCGTGGCGTCGCCCGCGCGGCCGATCTGGACTCGTCGCATGCTGCCGACCTGGACGTGCAGGGCTCGCCGAAGACGCCCGCGCCGTGCCTCCGAGCTCGGGCCCACGCGGCCGAGCTGAGCTCGCAGTATGCTGCCGACCAGGACACGCGGGGCTCGTGGCGGACGCCCGTGCAATGCCGCCGAGATCAGGCCCGCGCGGCCGAGCTGGACTCGGTGTGTGCTGCCGACCTGGACGCGCGAGGCTTGCCGAGGACGCCCGCGCAGTGCCGCCGAGCTCAGGTCCGCTCTGCTGAGCTAGACTCGCCATATGTTGCCGACCTGGATGCGCGAGGCTCGCCGAGGACGCCCGCGCAGTGCCGCCGAGCTCAAGACCGCTCTGCCGAGCAGGACTCGTAATGTACTGCCGAGTGCCCACGCCAAGAGCGCCGAACAAGAGGCTTCCGAACTGGATTCTGCCGAGCTCGGTCTGGCGCCGAGCAGGATTTTCTTCGAGGGATAAAAGGCGTCCCGCGCTGCCTGCCGAATACTCCTGCCCGGAGGTGCTGAGTAGGCATATGTCGAGCACATTGAGCTCGGCACTCTGCCGAGCAGAACCTTGCCCGGGGGCGACAGGTGGTCCGAGTCACGAGCTGAATATTCTGACCCAGAAGCACCGACCTGAGAAGTGTCAAGGACGGCGGATTCCTCCGAGAGATCCGTTCGATTCGAAAAATATATGAGGTCGGCATTGAGTCTATGGAAAATAGCTGAGGACGGTACTGAGGCGGTGGATATGAGAGTAGGTTTCGGAGGGCCAATAGGAGAGTGCCAGGTGTCTAATTAGGGTTTCAATGGAAAACTATAAATAACCTTTCCAAGAGAGAGAAAAGGATCCCCAATTTTCTATAGAGAGAAACATAGAAAGCTTTAGAGAGAGAAAGCTTGTATTTCAAGGTCAAGCACCTAGAATAAGGGTCCGGCTAAGGTCGATCCGAACTGATTTTGAGGAATAAAAGTTAAGCACTTTTTCCCACTCGTTTTCTGCTATCTGATTGCTGCTCATTTTACTATTTTTGGTTTTGTATTGGTTGTGTTACTCTTAACATAAACAATAAACATCGTTAAATCCGATTCCCATTCCTCGAGAGATCGACCCGAGTTAACTCACTAGTCTACAAGTGACCCCGTTCTCTTGCGGGCGAGCTTAAAACCTTTCAAACGTAGACATGTATTTGTTAACAGTAACTTAATTTTGAAAGGGACATAAAAGTTGGGCTCAGTATTCAATTTCGAAAAGACTTTCTAGAACGGTTTCTTAAAACCGTTCTAGAATGTACGACAATCCAGAGCATTTTTAAAAATATCGTTCTGGAATGTACACATTCCAGAACATTATTCGAATACCGTTCTGGATCGACTCATAATCCAGAACGGTCATTCCATAACCGTTCTGGAATGTATACTTTCCAGAACGGTATTGTAAAACCGTTCTGGAAAATCATCTATCCAGAACGGTAATTTCAAATGTCGTTCTAGAAAATTTAATCTAGAATAGTATTTTAAATACCCTTCTGGATGAACCAGGATGTTCTGTTCTAGAATGTAGTTTCTGCAATAGTGATTTTACCAAAGTATATGAAGGATATCCTGAAGGCCTTCACCAGTTCCTCTCGGCAATCGCCAATGAACTTTTTGCCCGCTGCACTCGTGAGAAAGGTCCGCCGACCTTCAGCCACACCTTGCTCATGCGCCATTTGATTTCCCTCCTGAAGCTTTTGATTTTGCGCCTTTAGCTCTCCTGCCTGTTTTTGCGCGTCCTTGAGCTCAGTGCCCATGCGAGCTGTTTCGTCCTTCAGGCTGTTTACCTGGCTCTTTAGGATGGATATCTCTTCCTCGCGAGCTTTGAGTAGGTTGGTTCGCGTCTTCCAGCTCTCCTTGGGTTAGAGATAGCTGCCACGTTTGTTGTTCGGTTTGTGTGATCAGCTCATCACATGTTTTTTGGAGCTCGCTCTCCGTCGACCGCGCCATCAACTCCTCAGAAAGCTTGGAGACCAGGGGGCTAAGCTGCGCTACAACGTTTTGTAAGGGTTTTCAAGTGATTATCTTAATATGAGAAAGGGTTTTCAGAATTTACCTGTTTGATTATTCGCTCGTTGAGAAAGGCATGGATTTCTTTGGCGTCGTCACACTGGGCCAATCCTTTGCTCAGTTCAGGCGAGCTCGAAGAGGTCACAGCATGTGTTTTGATGAGGCGACGACATTTTAGGATTGGGGAGCTTGGATTTTTGGCAGCAGGCTTGAGAGGACGTTTTCCCTTTCCATTGAAGGACTTCTGCACCAGCGGCATCTCCTCCAGGTCATCTCCCGCTTCTTTATCAGCCTCGTTCCCAAAGGCTTGAGCTAGCGCTTCTTCAACAGTGATGACTGGGGAAGGTGCATAGGTAACGGTGGGCTGTGGATTAGGTATTTCTATAACGTTCTCAGAGGTCGGTGAGGTACATCTTTTGACAAATGCGACTGCAATAGCAAAGGGGTGTTATTAATCAATTTTAAATAATGAATGGTGTAGAATTATGAGACTTGGAAAACCTAATAAACTTTGATTCAGTCAGGGCAAGATCCGGGTAAACTTGGCGGGAGTCGATGCCTACATACCGAAAAATGTTGGATCGGCTGGTGAGCAGCACCACGTCAAATGGGCGCTTAATCCATTCCGCGAGCTGGTAAGAATACTTTTTGTACAAAACTGGGCAATGTTTGGGAGTGGTCTGTTTGTGTTGTTTGGGGGTATGGTATTGTAGCTCGGTCAAAAAGGGCCAGTCCTCCATATTATGAATGAAGAAGACATTTCTTCTACATTCAGGGACTTTATTGGAAGGATTTATTAAGAAGCGAGATTGGCCCGAGCGAGAAGAAAAGTAAAAATAATTCTGTTGATATTTTATTTGAAAACAAAATTGGAAAAATCAGGATCAGGTCGGGTATTATAGTATTTAAACAAAATGATATACCACGCCAGGAATTTCATGGAGTTAGGGGTCAGTTGTAAAGGGGAGACTTTGTACAGGTGGGAAATTTCCACATAAATATGATTGGTTGGGAATCTAAACCCTTCTCTAAGCAGTTCGTCAAAAAGGGTTATATGGTTTGGAGATTGTTTCATAGGGTCTAAATGGAGAATGTCAGGTAGAACAAGTTGGGCGGTCGCCGGGAGGTTAAGGGTTAGTTTAAGTTCTTCAAGTTTTTCCGGGTTGGGGAGTAGCCAGTAATTGTCTTTGATTTCCTTGGTTGTAAGGGTTGAGGGAGGTAGGTCGGTAGCTTTTATGGAGCGAGCTACAATCACTGGATTTTCTAGGAAATGCTCGCAGGACGGTGGGTCTTATGTTCACTTACGGGAATGCCCTCTACTATATTCGTAAGGGCTAAAGGGCAGGGGAAGGATCTTCAGATATATTTTCTAGAGAGGTTGGGGTATTGGAGTGGGCCTTAGTCTGGGCTTCTAGCTCCAACCAGCTGACGTCGCCTTCTGGCTCGTCGCGGAGGCCGGAGGGGGAAGGGGGCTATTTTTGTCTCCTGGTAAAGATGTAGGGGTTCACAACGGGGTTCGAATCTGGGGAAAGGCTGGAACTTTGGGAATTGGGGTTGTAAGACGCTAATTCCATCATAAATCAGAAAATACAGGGGGGGAGGGGAACAACACTAGATAACAGCAACTCAGCAGATGCAATACATACATGGTAGTAAAATTAAATTATCAAAAAGAGGGGGGATCTGGGGACTTACACATTTTTGGTATCCTGGAGGTCGGCGATGAGCGGTGAGTTGTTGATAATTTTCTAACAATTGGGGAGTAGGCGAGCTTTGTTATAGAGCAAAAATGGCATTCTTTTTGCTTGAATTTGTGTAAAGTGACGAGTGAGGGGAGAAGAAGGGGTTTTTGTGTTGGGCGGCGTAAAAAGCTGATGAGACAGGTGGGAGCGGGAAAGTTGATAGGGTTTTCAAGGAATGTTTTGGGCCATTTATTTTGGGCCCACTGTGTTTATTATACTACGAGAAAATGAGGGAGTGACACGTGCCCGACACGCTGTCAGGCTGCATTTAATGAAGCTTAAAAGGGATGTGATGGGTAAAAGAAGGCGTGTTTTGACTTTTTGGGTTATTTATGAATACGTTTTTGAGATTGCTGGGCCTAAGTATAGTTTCAGGTCATGGAGGGGGCTTTATGGTTTTAGGTTGTTAGATGCGGAGTCTGGGGACTCGACCTGGAGACTTATAGATCTTCTCTTATAAAGGGAGTTTTCTTCTTGGAGGACGGGCGAGCTCAGCGAGCTAAACTTTTGGGAGGTCGTGGACTTATTTGGTAACTTTTTATGGGATAATTGGTGTTAGAGATCGGTATATTACGTTGGGTGATTCTGAAATATGGTTTGGTAAGGTGGCAGGGTGACTTATGAGTGTTTATGCTTTGTTTGGTGGTTGTGTTCATTAAACTTTATGTTTACATGTCCTACCTGATTTCGTACCTCAATCAGCTAGAACATGGGGGACTATCTGATACGGCACTAAAAATCCCTACGTAATATATGAGGGTATTTATGGTAAGCGACCTCATTTCTGGGAAGTGAGCGAGCTGGTTGGTTTGTTTGGAGAGGTGGGCAAGCTGGTTTGTAGAGTAGCGACCTGGAATACGAGGATCAGTTCTCGTATAGGGTCGGGACCTCTTATGTTTTGTGTGCTAGAGCTCAGTTATGGGCTTTATAAATATCAAGCCCATTGGCTTATATGGATGGTCTATGGGGTTCTGGTTGGCTATATGGAAAGAATAACAGGCCCAGGTCTATTACGGTAAGAGATCTATTATTTGTGGGAACTTAGCATAAAGATAGAATCCTAATTCTGAGTCGGTCATGGTGTCATGGTATTTATGGAATTATGATGAGAGAAGGAAACCCTAGCTTGGGGGGCACTTCTCTCGTCTCTATAAAAGGGGTGCAGACCTCTCGTTATTTTTAAGTTATTTTTCTATTATGATTTGGGATCTCTAAATTATCTCTCATTGTATCTAACTTAAGCATCGGAGGACCTTAACGGGTCTGATCACCGACTCGAATGATGGTGCTGTTTTGCAGGACCGACGAGGTCACCAGGAGGATCGTTGAAGGCTTATCAGGTCGCTGTGACGTATTTGGAATCTATTTCAGGTCGTTGATCTCAGATTTGAGGTTAGTACCCCATATTCTTGGTAAACAATCTTTTTGGTTTTATCATTTGGATTAATAATAGTTCTAAATGAATATTTTATCAGGTTTTGCTGATAAAATCTGCTCCCAGTAGAGAAATTGGAGTCATAACCTATGAACAGGATTCCACACTATTAGAAAACTCAATGTATAAAGAATATGGGCTTAATTGCATATTTGGTCATGTGAATATTGAATCGAACTTTTTACACCTACTTTTTATTTAAAAATTAAAAAGTTCGTCTGCAAGAGAACGGAGCAGCTGTAGGTGTTAAGTTGGACTTGAGTCGAATCACAAGGAAAACTAATCGGAAGTTATTCCGGTGTTTGGTTTTACGAACGAGAAAATGAAAGAAAATACTAAACTAAACACGCGATCCAATCTGGTTTGAGAGTTCTAACATCTAATGCGATAAATTAAATTAATAAAAAGCCTTAAAAAATTAAAAAAGCGAGGGTTATAGTGCGCTAGAATAATCTCCACGATCACTCGAGAATTTCATCGAGCACCTTACTTACGATTCAGGGTTGTCAATCCAGACTCGTCGATCAAGCGTCGAGTCATCTCGAGAGATGGTTCTAAATGACTCTAGGCACTAGAACGATAATTTCTAGCCAAAAAACATCAACATGATCAATAGAATAATTTCAACAATTTAAATCATAACTAAACTAATAAAGCAATTAAAACATAATTTTAAAACGAGAAGAACTGTAAAAGGATTACAACTAAACTAACGAAACTAAAGAAGAATAAACATCAACATTCAAAGTAGCCAAAGCTAAACTATTAAACAATTGAACAAAGTGCAGAAAAAAACCTATGATCTAGAAAACCAGCAGTAATCGAACGAGTCTATAGCAATGAAGAATGAACTTGAACGACGAACGAACTTGAAATGACGAAACGATGAACTATGAAACTCGAATTATGCTTGTGATCTAAAGGGGGCAAATACTGAGGGGTCCATGTAATTTTCGAACATTCCCTCAAGTTCCAGCACTCGTTTTCTGAAGAGATCAACGTGTTTATATAGATTTTGTCGGAAATAACCGCTAAAACTGCCTGAGCATCGACGTCGACGCGTGCCAGTGTTGTCGCGTCAACTCGGCAGTGCGTCGACCGACGCGAGCATGGATCGATGTGACTGTAAGTTTGCGTCTATATGTGCGTCGATCGACGGAGTTAGAATCGACGTTACTGCAGCTTTGCGTCGACCTAGTGTTGACCGATGCGGGCACTAGCTGCGTCGATGCGGGCGCTGGCTACGGGCGTCAGCAGCACGTCGCACGTCCCGTCTTCTTCATTTCGAGCTGAAACACGAAAATAAATCAAAATTAGATTATTACTTATAAAATATAGTAGAAAAACATTAAACACGATACAAAATGAAAAACATCAAAAGGAAAAAAAACGATAAAAAATAAACCTAAAACATGTAAAAGCAAACAAAACACAATGCAAAAACACACGAAAATCACATACAACAATGTACAAATCAACTCCCCCATATTTAGCTTTTTGCATGTCCTCAAGCAAAATCAAATCTAGATGTAGACAATAAAAAGCTAACTACCCGATGACCTAATTGATTTATACTTTGTTGTACACCTTTTTGTTACCTTTTTGTGTCGCATTCGCTTGTGTTTTGATTTCATTTACGGGTTTTAGGAGTCGTTTTGGCATATTTTGTTAGTTTTAGGTTTTTATAACTTTTGTGCGGTTTTTAGTAGTTTTTCGTACATTTTTACCCTTTTTCGTAATTTTGGCCGTAGGTTGACCAAGCGGGTCCCGAGCACGTTTGGAGGCATCCCACTCGACTCGGATTGGAACGGACAAGCAAGAGAACACAGCGCAAACGAGGAGCGACAGCCGGCGGACATTTATAGCAGAAACAGGAAAATCGAGCCGGAGCAGCCGTACCAGTCGATCGAATGGCTTTTAGTTGATCGACTGAAGATCCAGTCGATCGATTGGACCTCTCCAGATCAACTGCTCGGTAGTGAGTTTGGCAATTTTGGGTGAAGCAGTCGATCGACTGACCCTTAGTCGATCGACTGCTCCTGAGTCGATCGACTGAGTTGCAGTCCAGCTCGTGATTTTCGTCCATTTTGATGATTTTGCCCATGCATTTTTGTATAAATAAGACCAGCTCTCTCCAACCTTATCCAACCTTCCTTGGTGGTTTTGGACCTAGTCCATCTCCTCCAAGCCTCTACATTTACCTTGTCATGTAAACCCTAATTTAAATTCTTAGCTTAATTTGTAGTTTAGTTAGTGTTAGTTAGATTGCTTAGCAAGTGTGGGAGAAGGTGACAATGTCCTCTACTTGTGGCTCTTGGTTTGGTTTCTATATTTTGGATCTTGTAGCAAACTTGAAGCTTTGAGTTCAATGCAATTTTGTAGTGTTCTTTTCCTTTATTATTATGCTTTGTTCTTGATTAATTGTTCTTATTGTTGTGTTGGATATTAGATTTAGTTTGTGTTGTTTTTCTTTGAATTTCAATTTCTCCTTTTAATTTTCTAGCTTGTAGTTCTTTTGTTGTTCTTGCCAAACTCCATTGTTGCATCTTCAAGCTTTTTAACCCATTTGTCCAAGCAAACCTTGGGTTTTCAAAAGACATATGGGACTTTCTTCTTTGATAATTTTGACTTCTTTACATTTAATGCTCTTCGACTCTCTCAATTTCGAATGATTTAATTTTCCCTCCATGACTTCTCTTTTAATTGTACGATTTTCTTGATGCAATTAGTTTACTAATTATGGGTTTAGGGTTTTGGTTCGTTTAGAACCATTAATCGGAGCTTGTCGAGAATTGGGATTGACGACCCCAATACTTGATCGACATATGAGATTGACAACCCCGAATCGTGGATTAAGTGCTTGGCAAAAACCGATTTATCGTGGAGACGAACCGAACACCCTAAACCCAATCATTTTTAATTAAAGTCTCCTTTTAAACTCAAGCTTTAGCATAAAACTCAAACCAAACCAATGACTTAATGCTTTCTTAGTTTAGATTAGTGTAATTTTGATTAACAAGAGATTGAGTAAAAACACCGACCGTCGATAATATCTATCCTCGAGAGACACGACTCGGGAAGACTTACTGCTCTACAATCGACTCCGTACTATTGCGGAGAAGATTTCTTAGAGTGCTAAGAATTCTTCGATCAAATTTTAGCTCCGTTGCCGGGGATAGATTAAGGCTAATGGTGTTTTTAATTATTTCTCTTGTTATCTTAGTTGTTAGTTAATTTAGGTTTTTGTTTTACTTTTGATGCTCGTAATCCTTTGTTGACTGTTGTGTTTGCAAGGTACTTATTCGGGAAGCCCGATGCCGCTCGCCCACACTCACAACGATCAAAGGATGCCTCCGCCGCTCGATTGATTCGGCCGAGCATGGCAAACTACCGAGCTAGTTTGCCATACGACGACCCTTATATCCAAACTCCCAAGTATCCAAACCCTTACATCCAAACTCCCGAGTATCCAAATCCGTACACCACTCCCCCAGGCGATCGGGTTCCCTCGACATATGATGACCCGTATGCTTCGATAGGTCGAGAATGGGCCCAAACTTTTGATTATCCTGGCCCAAGCCCTTCATATTCTCTACCGATTACACATCCCCATAAACCGAGCATGGATCCGTATGCACCGGCTCATGGTATTTATGATCCGGATTTTGACGATCCATATGCTCAACTCGCCCCGCCTTCTTCTTACCCAAGCTTTGACTCGTATGCTCCCCGAATTCATGATTCATATTCTTGGAGCTACGACTTTTACGACCTACCCACCTCGAGTTCGTATACTTCGAACGACGACCCGTACACCTCACTTTTTCAAGATTCTTCTATGACCCAACTCCCGGACTTAGAGTCTCTCTTAGCCGAGCTCATGGAACGCCTTGCTCGCATGGAGACTCAAATAGAGTAAATTGCCAACGATGTGGACGAGCTTAAACAACCTTGTGTTGACGAGATGCCCATCTTTGATGTGGTGGATCCCACTTTTGTTTATGGCGATTCGAGCTTTGACAGTCTTGTAAAAGAGGGGTGCAAGGAGGTGGAGTTAGAGGGTGAGGAGAATGGGTCGGAAGTCGACATTACCCCTCTCGTGCTTATTGAAGACGTTGTAGTGGAAATTGAGGGGGAGTCACTTTTGGAGTCTCCAACGGCACTTGGAATGTCGATCCTACTTGCTTTTGGCAAGGATGAGGAAGTTGTGCCGGTTTTGGAGGATGTGGAGTTAATCAAGCCTCTTTTGTCGCCACCCGATGCTTTGTTGCTACTTGACCAAGTGGAGGTGGAAGAGGTAGTGGGGGATGTGTTGGATCCTACTCTCTCGTGCCCGACTATGACTACTTCTAAAGTTAAGAGAGAGGAGATGACGGCCGGGGAGACGAAGGAGTACGTCGACCCATTTTGGGATGATCACGTTTGGGTGGTCGACTACCCCATCTTCCGACCCCCGAAGCAAGCCCGCTCTTTTGTTGCTTTGACCTACCGGCTTGCTCAACTTGCCCGCCTTGGTGATCTTTGTCACCTGGTGTGTCTACTCAAGAACACCAAGGCGTGGCACGATCGCCACCTCTTCTTGGATCCCGGATAGCGAAATCGTCAAGATATAGACGTTAAAGTAACGCTTAATGGGAGGCAACCCAATTTGTAAAAAAAAAGAAAAAAAAAATCCCAAAAAAAAATTCAAAAAAAATAATTTTTATTCGTATTTTGTTTTTGCAACCACCCCCCGTTTGTTCATTTCTTGTAGTTTCTTGTCTCGACTCCCAGAGAGGACTTATGCACGACCACGTCACCACAAGCTCGGAGATAGGGGCGTTTCCTTTTCCCTTACACTTTTTACCGCATTTTTCTAGTTTAATATTCAATGAGGACATTGCTAGGTTTTAAGTGTGGGGTGGTGGTTAGGGTTCGTTTTAGGATTTTTAAGTTGATGCATGCTTGCTTGTGTTAATTTGAGTAGCGTGTGTGTTATTTTTGCTTGGATCCTTGGCGAAGTGACGCGGTTTTGATGATTTGGTTAGGGAGTTTAGATTTTCGATCGAATTTAGTGTACTTAGGTAATCTGAGTCGTTGGGAACTTTGTTTGGCTTTAGCTTCATGCTATCCTTGATGAACTAGTGCCTCAACTAGCCTCGTCGTCGAACACTCTCTATAGGATTTTGTTTTGTATTTTGGAGTCGTCAATTGCTCCATGTGCTCGATCGAAAACATTATAAGTTGCTAGTAGCAACGAGTGGTCAGAGCCGTTGATTTGTCTTTGTAAAGAAGAAAAAGAAAAAGAATGATGATGAATAAACAAGGATAAGTTATAAATCCTTGTAGTTATTAAGTAATAAAACGTGCAACTCTTGCACATTTACTCTTTCTCCTTCTTTTAGATTTTGTTTGTTAAAGAGAGTTGTAGACGATTGGGGCTAGTAGGGAGCAGATTAACGTTTCGACCGTGGATAGACCTTAGCCGTGGCAAAGACGAGGGGACCGACTTGGAGGGTTACCTAGTACTTTTAGGTTTCGGGAGTCGATCTAAACTTTCTTTGCCAAAACATTTTTTGTCATCCTTTTAGCCGAGCTAACGAGCATTGTAACACACAACGTCTCGAATTGGGTTTTGTGCACTAGTTTAGGATCACCCGGGGGTAGTTTTGTAATTCTAGATTAGTATTGCTTGAGGACAAGCAATCATTCTAAGTGTGAGGTGGTTGATTTGGCCTATTTTGTTAGTTTTAGGTTTTTATAACTTTTGTGCGGTTCTTAGTAGTTTTTCGTACATTTTTACCCTTTTTCGTATTTTCGGCCGTAGGATGACCAAGCGGGTCCCGCGCACGTTTGGAGGGAAGAGAAAGAGAGATACGTCCCTGAAAGAGAAAAAGAGAGATACGTCCCTGAAATTGCGCTTGTGGTGATGAGTCGAGCATCCAAGACCATCCAAACAAAGCAGAGCTTTGGAATTAAGAGAGGCGATGACGATGGCACAGGCTATGGCGGCAAAATCATATTCACCTTTTCTAATCTAATCCAGGTCTGCCCAAAAGCAGCCCATTCTTACAACTGTCACCTCCAAAAAGAGTACATCTACACTGCCGGTAAAGCTGCTACAACGGGCCGAGCAGCTACGCCTCCTCAGCAAAGATGAGAAAGTCGGCCTCTTGTCGGCGGTCGAGAAATTCGGGCTATCATTGTCCACGATAGAGAGGCTCGGCCTCCTCTCTAAAGAAGAAGAGTTTGCGTCCAATCTTGTATCGACTTTTTAGAAATCAAATTAATTAATTAGGATTATTTTTGTGTTTCAAAAAAAAACTGCAAAGGAGAACCAGGAAACCTCCTCCTCGGGTGAATTTGAATATGACCCACTTTAAATTTGAAAAAATCAGCAAAACAAATTGCCTGAAAAAGAAAAAGACATAACTATCATTTATCAGCCACATTAAATGATTATAATGGGAAGATATTGTATACGAAATAGGTCATCACCAGGGCATAAAAAGTAAAAACCAGCTAAGTTTTGTCCAAACATAGTTATGCATTTAGGTTTAAGCTTACAGCTCTCACTCCACAGTTGTCTCCCATCATTCTCAAAAGCTAGCTCAATGGATAAGTTGAAGGAACCTATTCAGAAACTAGCTCTATGTGTCTTTCTTTTTCTTTTCAAAATAAAAAACCTTAGGAAATTATTCCAGTCAAGCCATCATCTAATCCATGTAAACAGATTAATAAATCCTTGAATTTAGTAGAAAATTTATTTCCTACAACTATTTTCCCTCTTAACCCTTTTCACAACTAAATTTGGTACAAAACATGAAGAACCAAATACATAAAATGGGTAAACTAAATATAAAAATCTTAACAAGCGTGATGTAATTAAGCAACATAAAACGAAAATACTCGATCAAACTCGTAATAACCCCTTTTATAACTCGGAAAATTGAAGTGATTTTACTGTTCTAGCGCCTTTAATACACATCTAAAAACATAAACACAAACTCAATTAAAAAACAAGATGGAAAATTGTCCAAGAGATTTGATGTGACCTGGACCGGCAGACCTGGATTGGGGTAGACCTGATTTAGGATCACTAGGGAGGAACCTAGTGGCCCGATCTGTTTTACCCCCGTGAGGTCCTGAGTTGACCTTCCAGAGGAGGTCAGGAAAAAAAAAAGGAGATAAGAAAGGAAGAACCCTAGCTCGGGACAATCCTGATCTGATCCGAATCCGCTGAGAAGGATTATGGGGAAGGCTATGGGAGACCAGGTGTTCTGGCTTCCCAAAAGGGAACAGGTAGGACAACTTGTCGTGATCATTTGTACAACGGCCTGAGATTCATGGTCTTTGTCTCCGAGATCCTGGAAGGGGTCCCCACTGGGGAAAGTTATAAATAGCTCAGCCCCAAAGCTGAGAGAGGTATGAAATCCTTGTGCATTTCTTTCATTGCTCACTGAAATACATAACACGCTTAACTGACTTAAGCATCGGAGAGGTTTGCACCGGAAAATCCTCCGGTGGTCCTTTCTAACGTGTTTTGGGGTGCAGGTCAGGTTTGTTCATCAATATTGCTCGTTGGTATAAATATTTTTTGGGTGACACAATTGGCGCCGTCTGTGGGAAAATCAAGGCTAAGACGTGAGGTAAGACATGGCTTCAGATGGACTCCGGCGAAGTTTGGTGGCAGAGTTAGGTGGCATGCCAAGTTTTGCCACTCCGATGGGTGCGCCAAACACGACAAGGCCATCAGTAACAGAGCCATCGACAGCAGAATGGCCAGGCGCAGCGCAACCTCCCCCTAGTGGGTCCGCGCAAGTTGACGGAGGGTTGTTGAACGATACCTTTCTCAGACAACTGTCTGACCTCATCGGTAAGGCCGTGGAAGTGGCTGTGGACAGGAAGTTTGCAGAGTTCTCGACACCCCCATCCAAAACACCTTCGTCCAAGACAGTCCACCGCCAGAGACAGAACCACCGCGCGCCCAGCGCACGGTCCGGACTCCTCTCCAGGAGGAGGAAGAGAATTTTTCTGCTTCTGAAAGTGAACCATCGAGCCAAACCAAACCGGACCTCACTGAACAAATGCAAAATCCGCAGAAAGAGGTCAGGGAGTTCAAAAGGAAGATGGCGAGTGATCGACGAATTCTCGACGCGCTAGTTTCGGAATCCGTCTCCGCAAGAGTACGGAGCCAGTTGTAGGGCGGCAAGTTCTTCCCGAGTTGTGTCTCTCGAGGATGGATGTTATCGGCTTGTCGGTTTCTTAATTGTTCTTATCGTCGGTTTATACGAAACTAATTTAACCTAAGAAAGCGGTAGTCATTGTTCGGTTTTAAGTTTTATAATTAAGATTTAAATTGAAATATAAGATTTAAAAACATTAAAACATTTAAAAGAAATTAAAGCTTATATTAGAAACGATTCAATCTAAACTAATTAACTATTAAAACTTAATAATTTGAAATTAAGGAAAATGGAGGGAAAATTAAAGTCAAGCTTATTTGAATAAGTCAACAAAATTAACTTAGCATTAATTAAAAAATTTAAAAAATAAGATCTTATAAAACTTCTACAAACTTAGAAATTGATTAACAACTAGATAACTTAAAGCATAAGTTCATAAGCTAGAAAGCTATAAAATGAAAATAGGAATTTTGAATGATCAAAACAACAACTAAGCAAAAATCAAACTTCAACACAAGATCAAGAGAAATAACATGGAAATAAAGCTATATTAATGGAAAGAGTTTACCAAATGTATGTGATTATACAAAAGCTTGAAGGAAAAAAGCTTGAAAGCTTGAAGTATTCTTCACAAAAGCAATCTAAATAAAAGCTTGAACAACTTAGCTAATGATGATCTAAAGCTTAACTAATCTATTACTAATTAACTAATTTATTGAGAATTTAACTTGATCAAAATGAAAAGGAATTATTTTCTGGGTTGAAGGAGCTCTCCTGGGAGGAAAGAGCCTTGCTGCAAGTTGCCAGTTCTTCAAATTGAAAAGACATTTGATTACTTATTCCTTCAAAAAAAAATCTGCTTTTCAGTCGATCGACTGGCAGTCGATCAATCATGTCGGCAATCGATCGACTGCGATGTCAAAACGGCCTGAAGCCCTGGAATTCAGTCGATCTTCGGAGGACCCAGTCAATCGACAGTAGTCGATCGGCCAAGTAGGCAGTCGATCGACTGCATTGTCCAAAATGCCAAAAGTCGCTGGAATCCAGTCGATTTTGGGGGTTCAGTCGATCGACCAAGTAGGCAGTCGATCGACTGAACATCCAGTCAGTCGACTGGATTCCAGCACCCGGCTCGATTTCTCGTTCTTTTCACATCCGCCGGTTGATCGAGCCTCGTCTGTCGCGCTCCCTTGCTTGTTCGTCCATTCCCGAGTCGAGTATCAATGATCCCAAATGAGCGCGGGCCCCGCTTGGACGTCCTACGGCCAAATGAAAAACGAAATAGTGAAAAACTACGAAAACTAATAATAAAATGTACAAAAATACAAAAACCTAGAAATAACGAAAAACGGCCAACTCGACTCCTAAAACACCTAAAAGCAAGTGAAACACACGCAACGTGATACAAAAACGATAGCAAAAATATGTAAAAAAAGATGCAAATCAGCGAGCACAGATGCGTTGCAGGCGTGGAGGGGTACGCCGTTTATAGAGGCGATTATGCACGATGACATACCGACCTCTTATAGATCCATGGGCTTTGAATACAACGGGACAACAGACCCGTGGGATCACCTGAGCCGATTTGAGATCACAGCGACTTTGCACAAATTCTTAGACGCGGTCATGTGCCGAGTCTTCCCAACAACCTTTACAAAATAGGCTCAGCTCTGGTTCAGCCAGTTGCCGCCGTACTCTATCAGCAATTTCGATGAGTTCAGCTCGGCATTTCTACATCAGTTTACCAGCTGTTGGAAGTATCAGAAAATGTCGCTGGAATTATTCAGCCTAAAACAGAAGGAAAATGAAAGTCTACACACATACATCAACCGATTCACAAATGCAAAACTTGAGGTGCTTTCAGCATCTGAGGAGCTCCTAGTTAACGCATTATCACAGGGGCTCAGGTGAGGAGAATTTTTTCAGTCGCTGGTCGTAAAGCCAGCGCTGAAATTCGGAGAGCTCTTGGAGCGAGCTGAGATTTACATCCACCTGGAGGAAGCCTTGAAGATCAAGGAAGAAGGAGAGAAGAAAAGGGACAGACCTGATAGGGAGAAAAGGGTACCGATGAAAAAGTCCAGGCCAGATCTGGCAGAGGGACGACCTCATTTTGACAGATACACACCCCTACAACACCTCAGGGAGAGATTTTGCAAGCAACAGAACGACACCCTGATCTCAAATGGCCTAAAACTTACTCTCAAAAATCGCGAAAAGAAAGATCTGACCGATTCTGCAGATACCATAATGAACATGGCCATGACACGGATCACTTCACTCATCTGAAGGATGAACTAGAGAGAATAGTGCAGGCCGGGCACCTCAAAGAATATGTGCAGCTGAGAAGAGAGGATCCCAGGTCTGACTTACGCAGGCGCGATTGGCCTCAAGGGAACTGGCATGAACAAGATAACGGACGAAACTGTGAGAGGCGAAGTGACCAAGCCCAGGTCATACGAGAGGAAATTCTAATGATCATAGGAGGCGAGTGGGATGAGCATTCTCAACGAACCCAAAATAGCTATGTCCGAGCTGCAAAGGACCTGGTCAGGAAATCACGAGAGGTTGGTCAGATAACCCCAAGCCAAAGCATATGTCTCGGATCAGAGGATGAGAATGGCATCTTGGCTCCTCACATAGATGCCCTGGTCATAATAGCCACTATTGCAAATTATAATGTGAGACGGGTATTTATGGACACAGGGAGCTCGGCTGATATCCTATTCTATGACTGCTATCGAAAGTTAAAACCTGATGTCAAATGGAAGAGGTGACAACCTCGTTAGTAGGATTTGCAGGAGGAGCTTTGAAGCCTTTAGGGGCAGTAAGGCTTTTGGTAACATTGGGGGAAGAGCCGTTTAGGTTAACTAAGACAGTGCGATTCCTGGTAGTGGATGCACCATCTTTATATAATGTTATGCTGGGACGACCATCCCTGAGCCAATTTCATGCGGTGATCTCGGTGTACCATATGAAGTTGAAGTTCCCTGCTTAGGATGGAACAGGGGAGGTTAAAGGTGATCAGTATGCATCCAGATAAGTGTAAGTTGAGTGTATCCGACGTAATGAAGAGGAAAGACAAAATAAGAGAGCCAGAATGGAGAACGCGATGCCAGAGCTGTCCCAGCAAGAGAAGGGTTTGATGATGGTATAGGTGGTCCCAGGGGATGATAGTAGAGTTGTGAGAGTGGGAACGACCTTGAGCCCAGAAATTCTAGTAGACCTGGTCCAAATTTTGAGAACCAATGCTGATGTTTTTTCTTGGTCTCCTCGAGATCTGGTGGGCATAGACCCGGCAGTCATCGAACACCGCCTCAATATCAGCCTTGGAGAAAAGCCAGTTAAACAGAGGAAGCGTAACTTCGGCCCCGAGAAGGAGGCAATAATCGAAGCTGAAGTTGAAAAATTATTGAAAGATAAGCACATTCAAGAAATACAATTCCCTGAGTGGCTTTCCAACGCGGTATTGGTCCCAAAAACCCCAGAAGATAGGCGTATGTGTATAGATTTTCGGGACCTCAATCGTGTCTACCCTAAGGACCATTACCCGTTGCCAAGAATAGACCAGTTGGTTGACTCCACGTCTTGTTATGAGCTGTTAAGCATGATGGACGCCTCACAACGGTATCATCAGATCAGGCTGGCTGAGGAGGACTGGAAGCGGGTCAGTTTTATAACCCCAAAGGGGACCTATTGCTATGTGGTCATGCCGTTTGGGCTCAAGAATGCAGGCACCACATATCATCGATTGGTGGATAAGATGTTTAAAGCTTAGCTGGGAAGGAACATGGAGGCATACATCGACGACATGTTAGTCAAAAGCGTGAAGGCAGCCTCGCATGTGGATGATATAAGGGAAACCTTTGACACCTTGAGAAGATATAGGATGAAGCCAACCCCAAAAAGTGCGCATTTGGGGTAAGAGCTGGTAAATTCCTGGGATACATGGTCACAGAAAAGGGAATAGAGGCCAACCCAGTGAAGGTAAGAGCCATCATGGACATGCAGGCCCCAAGGAATGTCAAAGAAATGCAGTGCCTGGCGGGCCAAAATAACACTCTAACCATGTTTGTCTCGCGCTCAGCTAAAAAAACACTACTGATTTGCATGTTTTTGTGCGTATTTTTGTTACCGTTTTGTGTCGCGCTTGCATGTGTTTTGCTTGCTTTTATGTGTATTAGGAGTCGTTTTGGCCGATTGTATTAGTTTTAGGTTTTTTATAACTTTTGTGCGATTTTTAGTAGTTTTTCGTACAATCTTACTCTTTTTATTTTTTTTGGCCGTAGGATGACCAAGCGGGATCCGCGCACGCTCGGAGCATCCCACTCGACTCAGATCGGAATGGACAAAGGAAGAAAACACAGCGT